>JAMKPZ010000708.1:0-93002 GCA_024699675.1 Amphibolis antarctica
AGGGCGGAGTGGGGGGAGTTCCGTCGGCAAGGAAGAAAACTCTGGAGAAGAGCGAGCCGTGGGAGGTGGCACGGCCACCGGCGGAGAGTTCGGTTACGGATCGTGGGGCCGAGATGAAACAGTCGGAGACTTTCAGCGAGTCCCGGCGAAGGGCGCCGTTGCCGAGGAAGGACGTGGTGGTGGTCGGCGAGGACGAGCTCAACCGCAAAGTCGAGGCCTTCATCAAGAAAATGAACGAGCAGATTCGGTTGCAGAGCGGTGATCATCATCCCTAATCACCGTTCATCTTTGACAGGTAAATTAAATAAGTTAAACTTTTTGACTGCTACCAGTTAACTTTGTTCTTTTATTTTATCAAGAATAACAGTATATATAAAAGGCCCCGGTAAGTGGGTGCTGCTGTTGATTATATTTCACTGTTGCGAGTATCATCATCGTCGCCGTCGTCGTCTTCTTCTTAGGTTTATTCCACTGCCGGTTCGTAGGTTGTGGAGCTGGGCTTCCGCCTTCCGCTCGCACACCATATATGCGTGTTCTCGTCTCATCTACTTGAGTTGTTCGTTTGCGTGTATCATGATCTAACGTGTATATAATAATATAAGTCAAACAGCGTACTGTCGATGCTGTTGTCGATGCTGTTGTCGTCGCTGTTATTCAGATTTAAATTTAAAATGTTCTTCCACTCGATGTTGCAAATATATATATATCTATATAAAACAGTCGGTGTTGGTTTGTTGGTCGTAAAACATATCTGTGTCCCTTTCGTTGTTCCTGTATGCGTGGTTGTCTGTAGGCTTGTCCGCACCCATCTCACTGTGCAGCCATGAATGCTGCCCTTTTCTCTGCGAGACCACGTCAACCCCTTGTGGGGCATCAGACTCTCCAGCATCTGCCGGAGAAATGGACCCTTCACCGGATGCTCTGCCGCCGATATCACTCCCCACCGTACGTACCGATCCTCTTGGATTGTTTTTTTCTTTTTTAAATAAAGCGTAATTGTGAGAATTTAAATTTTATTAAAAACTATACGTATTATTATTGCTTCGCCCGAAATATCTTTGGGACACGTGTAGACTACTACCAGTCCACCCGAAATGTTATTCCTCTTTCCTTGTAATATATAGTATACACAATTAATGTTTATGGTATATCTGTCTTTATTCCAAATATTTGTATTGTTTGGGTTTTTCATTTATTGTTCCGATTGCAGAGCAATCGTGCCTGTGTTTCTAAATGGTCACTAGAGGAATAGTTTTCATTTCGTTTCATTTTAATTCAAATCTTATAATATCAATATATCAATGGAAAGCACGTGCAATATCAATGTATTTTATATCTTCAGCTAGACAATACATTCAAAAAATGGTAGAGTGGTTTTCAACTTGATTTCATGTGGAGCCAATTACAGTTAAGTTAGGATGCATTTTGGTATGGTACATGTAAATGTAAGTTGTATGATTGAAAGCATGACAAAAGTTTAGAGAGTAAAGATCAAGATCAAAAGGGGCTATAAATTAAAGAATGAGGCAATTGTAGCATAGTTATTGGTATTTTTGACCAATTAAATTATCATGGTTAAGCAGAAAAAAAAGAGAATATGCCCAATTAATACCCATGCAAATCCGGCCGGATGAAAGGGGGTTGGACGTGCCCGAGGTCAAGTTCAACCTGAAAAAGTAACCTGGCAATCCAGAAGATTTTCTATTTTGTTTGAAGGAAGAGATCTTATGATCATGAACTTTCTTATGTTCATGTAGTCTTATGTTTTTCTTGTTATCAAATTTTGTTGATACGACCTAATTCTGTACTTATGATCATGAACCTTCCATCTGTACCGACGTTTCCGTCAATAGATAGTGCTTTCGCAGTCAAGAACCTATATGAATCTATTCTTTTACCTGAATAAAAAAAATGAAAGCCTGAACGACGACGCTTTGAATATCTAGAACAGAGGCAAAAATGGAAAGAAGTACAAAAATACAGCCCAATATAAAGTTTCGAAACATAAAGAGACAAGTATTACTATTACCCCATCGCCTTCTCTTCTTCCTCTTCAACAAGAATGAGTTTGCCTTCTGTGAATTCACATGCCTGAATGGCGACCCCCAATTGCCTACGTAGTTTGTTGACAACAAAAACTTCTGGCTTTTCAATAATGGTAACCACGTTTCCCTTCTTTCCCAGGCGCCCTGTTCGTCCTGCTCGGTGAGCGTAGTGAACCGAATCTGTTGGAAGATCCAAGTTCACCACAAGGTCACAGTCAAAGACATCTAAACCCCTCGCTGACAACTCATTCGTCACCAAAACTCGCAAATCACCATTCTTGAAGTTCTTCAATGTCGTTGATCTTCCCAGCTTGCCAAGATCACCGTGCAGTGCAGCAGACTTCATGCCACGTGCTTCTAGCTTGAAAACCACATCCTTCAATTGCTTGGTGTGGTTCATGAAAGCAATTACAGACCTTGCATCCAGGGCATGGACACATCTCCTTAACGTATCTACTTTGTGTTGGGACTTGGTCACACAATAGTAGTGTTGCAGGCTTGGGGGAAGGCTGTCAAGTGGAGCTTGAGTGAGTGCACTAGAGTGGGAGGAACTACTAGGCTCAGACACAGAAGAGGTTCTCAAGGGAGCAGACAGAGATTCAAGTGGGGTGACACTTTTAGCCTTTACAAGAAGTGGATCCGTTCCCCAGCTTCGAGCTGCACGCAGAACTGAAAATGGAACTGTTGCAGAGACCATGATGAGCTGCCTTTCAGTCCGTCTGGATGACATTCCATGGCAATTGTTTGGTTGCGCACCTGCCCTCCTTCCCACATGCTCCAAAATCCGATGCATGTCCTCCCGAAAATTGAAGGACAACAGCTGATCAACTTCATCCACCACCAGGAAGCGACAACCATGTGTATGAAGCTTACCAGCAGCAGAAATCTCAGCAATGCGGCCAGGTGTACCAACAACAATTCCAGGCTTATTCTTCTTGAGTGCTTCTTCTTGTCTTGATCGATTGGCACCCCCAACAAGTTGCTGAACAAATTTTTTGCATTGAATACCCAGCAACTTCTCTACCTCTCTTACTATCTGCATGCCCAACTCCCTTGAAGGTGCAACAATAACAGCTTCGATGCCCTGCTTATTTTCAGATTTCTCACTGTCCATGGTATTTTTAAGTGGGCCAACTTCAGATAATATAGGTAGCAGATATGCAAACGTCTTTCCTGAACCAGTGTAAGACTGTATCACAACATCACGGTTTCTAGAAATCGTACGGATAGCTGTTGACTGGACATCAGTTGGAATAGTAATGCCTTCTTCATGCATTCTCTTTGTCAGCAAAGGTGATAGATTAAGCTCAGAGAAAGAATTTGCAGAAAATAGAGAGGGATCTATGTCAATAACCCTTCTTGTACTGTTTTCCTTCAATTCATTGTTTTTCACTGGCTCGGCTTGGATTAGTGACAAGTCTCTGGCAGAGTCCTGCTCTCTGATTCTTTCGGTTTTATCCTTCTTTGCGACCCTAGCATCTCTGATTCCATGGCCAACCTGCTTCTCTAATTTGACAATGTTAGCTTTACTTGAGCGTACTTGAGAAACAGAAGTCAGATGTTCTGGCTTTCTCCTTGTAAACTTATTCATAATACCAATTTTATTACCGAAACCAATGCTTGAAAGGGTAAGGTGGCCATTTTCGTGATCAACTTCATTTTGAAACCATATAGACCCGTGCAATCTGGCAATCCTACATGAAGACTGTTTCCTCAACGGAGCACGATATCCAGAAAAAAAACATGTACGTCCAGGTAAAAATATGAGGTTTCGTTGGGCTTGGCTGACAAATACTTCCATGGTGTGCTAATAAGACCCTTTCTGTGCTGTAATATGGAAGCCACAACAGACTAGCGTTGCAGTTGCATGGTGGCACATCATGCATGATGCATCTGGGCTCATGTTGACTAGGGAGCCTATGATGGTTGTAAACATCAGATAAAGATGGAGGAAGAACAAGTGAGAAACACAGGTATATGTATAATATCTTCCAACAATAATACAAAGATACGATAGCACTGTAAAATTATATCATCATCAAACAGAGAAACTATGGAATGTCAGATATATGAAGACGAATGAGAAAAAACAAAAAGAGCAGTTAAACCGAATTGTAGCTAGTCTTAGAAACGAGAAAACGTGGGCGTGAATGTAATCAATGTATTTTTCCGATATCCCATATTCTTGAACCAGGTTTTCAATGAACCAAGTTAATCAAATTTTCAACAATTTTTCCAGTGGACACTGGTTGACAAACCCATCGTGGGGCGTTAGCAAGGCAACGATGATGTCAGGCAAGTCTCGATCAGAGAAACAACATGATGAAAATAGTATTGTCAAAACATAACAGGCAAAAACGATAATTTCCGGATGACATGGCATGTTCCAAACAAATATCGGCTCTAACAATGCGAGTATAAATTAGATTATGGTTTAACAGAGATTTAATCTTCCGTGTGAGTAAAAAAATAGGTGAAGCATGCTTGTTTGTGTTTATACAAAAGATTGTGACGTCTCTGGGCACATTCTAGTCATTCTTTAATAAATGGAAAATTTAAAGAAAAAAATAAATTTACCTAAAGAACAATTAGCACCAAAAGTTTTCAAAAACAACAAGCAAGTAATTACAAGCAAAGAATACCATGTAGAGTACAAATTCTCTCTGTTTTGGCTTCTCCGCCGCTCGCCGGTTATCCGGGCGCGTCCTCGCCGCTCGCCGGATATCCGCGCGCGTTCCCGCCACTCGCCGGTTATCCGCGCGCGTTCCCGCCACTCGCCGGTTGTCTGCTGTCGCAGCCGCTTTGGAGTTGCCTCTCCATCGTCCGGACGAGCGAATAAAAAGAGGGAAAGACGGGGACGGGAGCGTAGGGTTAAATCAACGCCCCTCTTTTGGTATCCAGCAGACGGACCAATTTTGCCCCTCTTTTGGTATCCAGCAGACGGACCAATTTTGCCCCTCTTTTGGTACTCTCGGCTGATTCGCGTGGAGGTATGGGCACCCCTCGCGCTTTGCCGTTCACGTGGAAGCGCAGGCTTTTCATCTTCTTTTTTCCCTCACTCGTGGTCGTTTGCATAAGTGCACGGATTCGTGCAGGTCGTTGTTTCATATTTTAGATAGATTTTTTTAGTTAAAATAAAATATATAGATTAAACTCCATTTAGAATACATAAAATACGTTTATTTGTATCTATTTTTAACTTTTAAAGAGAATTAGGGTTTTTTTTAAATAATATAAATAAATATATATTTTTTATTAATATGAAAATTTCAGGATCCTAGAATATTTACTCTAACGTAGCTAATTTTTTATCCGACAAAGAAATTATTTATTCACAATTTTTCAAAATAATAGCCACTTCTCAAAATTCAAAGGACACAACTATCTTTCTCGCATGCTAATTTCGTAAGCAATTTTCGAAATTTTGGTTTTTTGATTTTCTTTTTTGCAATTTTTTATTTTTAGATTTTTGATTTTTCACTTTTTTTCTTTGCTTTTCAGAATTAACTTTTGAAAATTTTAATTATTAATTTTTTCTATGATTAAATTAGGAGTATAATTTAGTCCAGTGTATTATAATTTTTGAAATTAAAAGTATTTTGTCACAATAGTTGAAAATCTCTGTGAGATCAATTTGTATTTGTTGACATACTTCATTTGCAATTAAATATTTTTAATATTATAAAAGTATAAAGTTGAAATTTTACAAATACCTTTATTTATTTTTAAAAATATTTTTAATGAAATAGATTCTTAAAATATTGTTAATAATATTTATCAAAAAAACTAATCTTTAAGGATAAAATTGAAACTTTCAAAAAATTATTAAAAAATATTACTCCAACAAATAAACTTAACTTTTGAATTATTACTTTTTTTTGCAAATACTGCTCCTTCGATGTACTTCTACAATATTATTTCAAAAATTAAGAATTATGTTCTACATCTCAAAGAAATGCACCTTACAAATCATAAAAGAAAACTGATTAAATCACAATAATAACATTAACGTACTTATCTATGGTTAACCAATCATAAAAGAATTAAGTTAATAATGTAATAGAATATCGAGGAGATATTTATTGGATTGTTATAAAAAATATGATCATTCCTGGTATTCCAAATGAACCATATAATAGTTAATAATAAGAAACAGTATCTAACAACTTTCGATATTCTCATTTATTAATGAAATTTTAATTTCAATTTTAACTGCAATAATCATAGAAAGTTAAAATTAAGAGTTATAAATAATATTAAAGTTATATATTAAATTGAACGAGAAATAGAAATTTATATGATAATAATAATATATAATAGTACGTGTATAATTAAAATTAACTAAACAAATAAAGGTTTAAATGAAATTTAAAAGTAAACAGCGAAAGAAAAAGTAAGGATTTTTAGTAATGAAGTTGTAAATATTGAAAGGTGGAGCTTTTAGATAAATGTATTTTTCATTATCATGATTTGTTGAAGATTACAGTGAAGAATGACATCAGAGAATGTTACAGAACATGTATAAGGAAAATAACAAAAAATATAAGAACCTTTTGGGAAGATTGCCGAAGCTACAATGGTAAATAAAATGGGTATGGATACACTGCAAAAATACTTTCAAGAAAGTTGAAAAGGTAAAAAAGGTGTGACTTAAAAACTTTACATTGTTGATCGAACTTTTGTAAATAGAATATTACGAATGTTGAATTTAACGGATCAAACGGAAGATTAATTGTGATGAAAAATACAGGAATCAAAAAAGCCAGATAAAATACCCCCATCTCTCCTTTTTTTTTAAAAAAACAAATCCCTAATCTATTCATCGGTGGGACCCAAACCAAAAAAAAAAGTAGAAGGTGAAATACCAGACTAAAATTCAATTAAAGATGATAAGTACAATAATAATAATAAGAAAAATAACAACAAGAAATGGTAACCAAATCAGTGAAATAAATAACGATAAAGGAGATTAAATTTAAAGTTTGCAATAGAGGTACGAGAGAGTAGTTGTAGTAGAACAACACATATTGTAAAAAGGGATATTCCATTTATTAAGATAGTATTGACTTTTAACTTTAATTGGAAAAGTGGTCATTAAAGAATACAGAATTTGATAATTATAATATAGACCATAATTGATAAGATAATCAACAACTTCGCTATACTCTGTGTTTGCAGTATAAAAAAAAGGTTTACAGCGATAAATTAAGTTATCTGGCACTATAGTTTGGAATCATTTGTCATTATAAGTATTTTTTATAATAAATAATTTTGTTTCTCACAAAAATTTGTTTAATCAATCATTATAGGCATTTTTGTGGTAGTATGTGTCGATGAAAATACCTTTATATATCCCTCTCGCTATCTTGGTGACGTTGATGATTTCGTTTGATAACAAGACATTCTAATTTTAAAAATTATAAAAAATTAAAATTAAGAAAAGTTAAATAAATTAAATTAAATTTTATAATAAATTATACGATAACTGTGTGCAGAAATTTATACCATATTTATGGTACATAAAAGTTTATAAATTAACTTTATAATAAAAAAAATATTATAATCGTACAGTACCATTGTCCGTAGGTACGCTTTCTAATGCACTTCAAGTGCACCAACCGTACAATAAGTAACAAGAACTGACATGCATTAATTTACGTTGATTGTTGTCCACCTCTTTTTTATTGCACGGCAAAAGCCGCCACCACCGACAGCTTGGACTGCTTCATTTAATCAAAGCTTGCGCTTTGTTTCGAACAATTATAATTTTTAAATTTTATAATCATAAATTTTAATTTAATCTGTTCTGCAGGATTTTACCAATACCTTGGCATGAATGGACCAGGCAACTCCACCTCCACTCTATTCGTATGTGTTTGGTCGCACGTAAAAGACTACATCGATTAGTTAAATACTTCATTTAATTAATTTTGAATGCCTAAGGTTGCGTTCCATCGAAGGAACATTTTTCTTTTAAATTAAAGGTTCGTTTATACATGTTGTAAATCAGTGGAACGAAGAAAAAGAAAATTGAAAAATAAAATAATTTTTAAGATTTGGTTGTGAAAATTATAAAAAAATAATTTTATAATTTTTTATATTTTAACATTTTAAATATAATTTCACATTTTTTTTGTAATTATAAGCTTAACCATAGTCTGAAAAGGTTAGACAAAATTCAAAAATTTTCCTAATCGAATAAGTAAAAAATGATGAAAAAAAGTTATATTCGTGGTAATGAAAAATTTAAAATTTATTTAAAATTTTCAGGACGTACAAATATATGAAAATTAAATTTTTTTTTAGAAGTTTTCATTTTTAAATATTTTTGACATGAAACTTCGTAAATCTTTATTTCTGGGAATCTTCCTTTAATTACACGTGTCCATATGTTACTAATTAACGTCGTTAGGTAACACCGTGAGGGATTAGCTGTACCGCGTTAAGTTGCGTACTTTTTACTGCAATTCAAATCATATTAAATTTGATCAAGAATAATGACGTTTTTAATTTTTTAAGAATTAATTTTAATAAAAAATTAATATCATTATAATAAAAAATCTTAGTGGCCTCCCGTCATCCACATGACCTGGTCTATGAATATGGGCAATAGCTTATCCACCGCCGCACAAAAAAAAAAAAAAAAAATCTCTCCTCGCATTTACGCGCATGGAATTCAAATTTAAAATGGTGAACGTCCAATTTAATTTAATGCATATTTATGATGCTCAAAAATTCTTCGCTCTAGTAAGACCAGTACGATTCATTCGTCCGCCGCAACCGCGTGGTCCGCGTCCGTGCATTTGAATTCAAAATTTTTTTTGAACTATTATTTTTAAGATAATTTTATCATATCCATGAAGTTTTGAATTTAAGATTATAAATTTAATAAAAGACTTTTCAATTACAAAGATATTATTTCAGTAGTTTTAAAAATTATATTTTTTTAAAAAAAATAAAACTTTAAGATATTTCGTTAGTAGAATTTCAAATATAAGATCTTAAGATTTAGAAATGATTTAGTAACGATCTTTCAATTTTACTTCTTAATAAAATATTTTTCAATTATTAATATATTACTTTAATATTCTTACTTTAAAAACTTTGAATGAGTCATTTCTCTATTTTTCTCTCTCTTATCTACGATACGTAAAATTTTTAATTCAAAACCGCAGAACGCGGATATTAGACTTTAACACGAATGATCCCACGTGTTGTTTGACCACTTTAGATGTGTTTGAAAATCGCAACATGCGATAACCAACAAGCATGTGAGAGTACGTTATTTTGTAAGCATCGATGCATGTGAAAAAAATCGATGTCACAGAGAGAGCAGGAATACGAGGACACGTACAATAATACGAAGAACAATTTTTAACTTTCCTTATTTTGTAGTTGAAATCTATTTAACATCTATGTTTACAATTTAACATTTTACGGTGATTCCATGCCCACGTGATTACAGCTTGAAATTGAAAAAATCAAACGACCTTTTTATGCTTCCTCTGCATATTATTACGTGTGTTGGAGAGTTTGACTGTTGCCTCCAGACGCCTACGAGGGGGACCACTGGACCACGAAAAATCTCTTCTCCGTCCATAACGAAAAAAAAACTCTCCCGTCAATGCTCCTCCATCCACGCGTCCCATTCAAATCGAACGGCCAGCATTCCAAGAAGCCCCGTCTCCCTCCCTCTTTCTCTCTCTCTCTCGCAGCAACTGCTGTCTGTTGACGTCAACACGTACGTTCTTACGATATTAACATTATATTACAGAAAAGTTTTACGGAATATAGGATGATTATTTGTATATTATTTAAAAATTTGTATTTACTTGCGTGTCATTTAAAATTTACGATTATTTTAAAAATATCTTTGCAATTAACTTATGCAATATAAGAACATCAAAGTAACATAAAAAACAAGTAAAAATAATAATTTTTTTAATAATATGCAAGTAAATTAAACGAAAGACAGTTAATTTTAAATATTCTGGTGTCAGGTAAATTAAAATTTAAAAAAAAATTGCTGAACATCGCGCCCTTCGTATTTTCTAGGGGACGGTGATGCACACGTGGAAGTACGTAAGCCGGTAGGAATCAAAACGTAACGTGATCGGGTCAGATATGGTTCGATAATAAATGTTAATTTGAATTATGGGCCATGGATTATCGCCTTATCGGAAGCCTGTCGGGAGGGAAACGTGTACAAGAAATCCACCAAAAAACCGTTACGCGCTAAACTAAATCGACAATGCTAAGGTTTTTTTTCCAAAGAAGCAATGAATAATGTATATTTGATGTTTTAATTCGGTGAATAATCTTTTCCGTTCCAATAATAAACAAATACGAAAATAGACTGGTGGGGCCGGTGGTGGGAGAGAGCGCGGTGGCAAGAAAAAAAAGGCTGCATCTGATTTCTTCTTTTTCCCTTCCTTCTTCTTCTTCTTCCTGTTGTTGTTGTTCTTACATTCTGGCTCATTCTTCCTTGGACGGAGCGGCTTCTTTCGGGGAGGAAGGAGGCCAGGCTCCACTCTCCCGCTCTGATTCCTCCGGACATTTTCCCGATTGTTGAGAATTCCACTACAGCAAAGCTTCTCCCCGGCAACCTAAGGCTGCGAAAATCTTTCATTAGTTTAGCCGAAATTCTCTCGTCACGTCTGCTGAGAAACTTCGTTTGAGAATTTGTATGTGATTCTTGCTTCCTCTAATCGGTGGCTTCTGGATCAGAGATCAGGAAAGGAATTTTTTTTGTCGTTATTGGATATTTCTTCGCGTAGATATATTTGTAGATTTTTCCACTTGTACTTGAAAGATGGAAATTCGGATTTTGGAGATTTATAGATTGTTGAAGCCAGAGTTTTAGTATTGTGCTGTGGTAAGTTTGTAGGAAGAGAGAAGGATTTTTCTTCTGTGTTATCTGGATTAGTGATTTCTCAGAATTGGGTAGTTTGAACGTCTATAAGATGACGTCAGTGAAGTCTCCGTCGCTCGGGAAGGCTCCTGATTCGACGGAGAGGAAAAAACAAAGGTCTTCTTTGAAAGGCAGGGTTCCTCCCAAGCTCCAGACAATCAAGTCGCTTCCTGTCACTTTTAGGGGTATGAATGGTGGGGCGAAGAAGGGAGAGGACCGTGAGAAACTCTCGTTTCTCCATGGATGTTTGCTGGAGAACGATGAATCTGATAAGGAGGAGGACTCTCCATACAATGGGAAAATTGTGTCCTTTGAAAATGAGAAAGATTTGGAAGATGGATTAGGCAGAGGCAATGATCCTGAATTTATTCACTTGCCTGCAGCCTCGCTATCTCATGTTGATTCAAGATGGAGCGATACCAATTCATATGACAAGAAGAAGGTAAACTGTGCTTGCTGGAGTTGATCTTTTTTATTACTTCCACAAATTACACAGGTAGATTTTGCTTAATTATTATACCTAAGGTTACATTCTTAGGTGTTTAGGTTAATTGTAGTTTAGGAAATTAGGAGTTTTGATATATCTAGATTTGCAGTAAGGAATCAGATGTTGACAACCTGTCAACTTGGTGGCACTGTTACCATTTATGTCCATTTAGCATTTTTTGTATGATCATCAATTCTCCATTTTTTTCTCACAGACAAGTCCAACAAATATAAGTGCATTTTTATGTTGTTTCTTCCTATATGCGATTAAGTTTTACTTGAAGCTACATTACATGTTCTGTTATCACAATCAAGTTGCATTTGGGTAGTAATTTGGGCATTGATTTTCGACGTATTCCCAAAATCCTATCCAAACAAGTGTAACAAGATAAATTTTGGTCAAAACTGAACCGATTTTGTGCAGTGTTTTGTAGTTCATTTTTTTGAAACCATAGAATTGAAAAAAATCAATTTTAGTCAATTTTCAAAATTTTGCACAATTCTCTAGCACAGCATGAAATCCAAATTCAAAAGCAAGACAGAATCAAGAAAGATTTCAAACAGATTTTTTATAGTGATTTAAAGTTTCATGATTTTGGTTGATAGTGATTTCCAGAGAAAATTAAAGTTGTGTGGTCAAAATTTTCCAAAATATGTATAAAAATTTACTGAGTTGGTGGACAGGTTGTTATGACTTATGAGTTGACATAGAACAGAAATCTGATTCTACACAGTGGCATTTCACTGCCACACTCACGGGATCAGAAGTATTTCCACTGTCATGCGTCAAAGTTGAAGTGCCATGACTTGTACTGATTATGCATCACGCAATAGATTGTTTATGTGGCTAGAATCTGTTTATTGTAAATGATTTTTAATAGAAACCAATGTTCCAAAATATGAAAATGTGTAATTATACAAATTCAACAAAAAATGTTAAGTGAACAATTCAATAGTCTTAGTAAAAGGTCTCATATTCCAACAAAACTCAGCTGAGTAGTTGGAAGATTCTCAACTATGTTATAAACTAAATCCAAATCGGTATTGTTTTCGATGTAGGACTATTCGTCCCAACACTCTCACACATGTGTGACTCTGGGCCTTTCACTGACATCAGTATTATTTCCGGTCAGAGCGCAGGCCTATGCGTCACTTATAGATATAATGCATAACTTGCTCTGATACCAAGTAGAAATATTTCATATTCCAACAAAACTTAACTGAGTAGTTAGAGAATTCTCAACTATGTTCTAAGTTAGATCAACATCGGTACCGTTTTCGATATAGGACTATTCGTCCCAACAATCTTGTTTTCTGTTAAATGATAACAATAGTTAAAAATGTAGATTGTGTTGAATCTGCGGAATGGTTGTTTAGCCACTGTTTTTCCCATTTTTAGAGCACTGATAGAAATATTTTATGAGAAATCATGAATTTCATCACTTGTCTTTTGGTTCCATGTGGCTTGTGTATGTTACTGACTTTGAGAAACTTTTCTATCTATCATCAGCAAAAAATTCATTATGGATCATGGTTTTTCAGAAACTTACAGTGCACACTGTTTTGCTAGGCATACCACCTAATTGGCTTTTGTTATATATATTGAAGGGCTTGCCAACGATCATCATTAGCCTATCATGTCTCTTTTTATTTTCAGTGAGGTTTACTTGATTTTTACCTTCAGAAACTTCTTGCGTGGTGCCAACTTTCAAATGGAGACTGGGCATTGGGAAAGATATTGTCAACCTCAGGAAAAGAGTCACTTATTTGTCTTCTTGAGGGAATGGTAGTGTCATGGTGGTTTCAATACTAAATTATGTTCTCTGTTCTTTCCTCAGCTGGCATTTCTTCTATCATATTCTTTTACATCATCACTTCATTCAGGTTATGAAGGCAAATATTGACAATCTGTTGCCGGCAAACCCTGACATTCTTGATGGAGTAGAAGACCTCATGCAGCTGAGTTATTTAAATGAGCCATCTGTACTGTATAATCTTCAATATAGATACTCCCGTGATATGGTCTATGTAAGTTAATGATTATTACATTCTAGAAGTTTCTCATCTTTAAGTTTAAGCCTTCATTGTTTGAGTCTTCCCCTTCTAATAAAGTTCTCTCATCTTTTTGGATACCTTGCTCTACAGACAAAGGCAGGGGCAGTTTTGGTTGCAATCAACCCATTCAAGTTTATTGATCTGTATGGAAACGACTATATTGAAGCATATAGACGGAAATCTATGAATGGTCCTCATGTCTATGCTATTGCTGATACAGCTATTCGAGAAATGATAAGAGGTAAATTTATAGCAACAAACTACACTAATCTGAGCCTTAATCCCACGTAGTGGAATTAGTCATTTCAATAATTTTCTTTCATGTATTTCTATATATGGCCAAACTTTAGTTAATAAATTTAAATATTCTCTCACAATTCTTAATTAAGTAGTTTTAGGTTTTCCTCTACTTTTCTTAGTTTTTTTGCACAAAGTAATTCTCCTTTTCCAGCTGGTGCATATAAGAGGTAAATCTATGGCATGAATTTTACTTTTTGCAAATATTTTCATATATAAGATTTTTCTTTACATATGTAGTGGATATGTTGGGAAGAGAATATTTTTATTATTTACAGGTTCATGAACTCCAGAAATTCTGACTAGATGCTTATACCATGTTTTGCAGATGAGGTTAATCAGTCAATTATTATAAGGTTTGTAGCCTATAAATAACCCTTTTGAATTTATACAACTTTTGGTTGAATCTAATCATTTATTTCAAGGAGAAAAGGTTCCATACTTGAACTTATATTTATTAATTATCTTCCCTCAAATATCCATAATATTCTTTAAATCATTTATTTCTTAGTTTTTAGTAGGATGTTTTTTTTCTTGGACAAAGATCATTAGTTGTCTATTGTCCAGTGGTGAGAGTGGAGCGGGAAAGACTGAAACAGCAAAGATAGCTATGCAATATCTAGCTGCACTTGGAGGAGGTAGTGGGATAGAATACGAGATTTTGCAGTCAAATCCTATTTTGGAAGCTTTTGGAAATTCAAAAACATCAAGAAATGACAATTCCAGCCGCTTTGTAAGCCATTAGTTTCCTTCCAATAGCTTCTAATCTCTATGTCTATTCAATTCTTTCTTTCAATTAAAACTTTGAAATTTTGAACTTCTAATTGCAAATTCAGGAATAATCCTTCATTTGGAATTTAGAAACATCTAATCTTATATAAGTTAATATTTTTTTGTACACATCACTTCACACTTTTTCCGTTTGTAACTTCCTTGTTTCCTGTTTGAAAATACAGGGTAAACTGATTGAAATTTATTTCAGTACAACTGGGAAGATATCTGGTGCAAGAATACAAACATGTAAAAAGCATCTTTTGACAATATCTTTCATTTTATTATTATTATTTTATTAATGCTATTTGAAAACTAATCTTCTTTCTGTAATTGTCATTCTCTTTCATTCCCATTCTTCTTCCTCACCAGTTTTACTTGAAAAGGTATTCTCTCTATCAATTATGCTTCTGTTTGTGTTTCTTACATATGTTAAATTTGAAGCAATTTGATTGTCATCCTTTTAAACAGTCAAGAGTGGTCCAATGTGCTGAGGGAGAACGAACATATCATATTTTCTATCAGCTTTGTGCTGGAGCCCCTTCTACCTTAAGAGGTAACTTTCTACATTTCAAATTGAGCCTACTTTTTCCATTCATGTCTTTTTTATTACACAAACTATCTACCTGTAAGAAAGGGAGAACCATATAACTAGTTAATATGTAGATGATAATATATTTCACATGGTAAATAATAGTAAAAAAGGATCTACAAATCCATAATCTAATTAATCAGTAATAGAACTGCCAAATGTAGAAAATAGACTCATGTTGCAACTCTTTGTTGGGGGAACTTGTATAGTTGGTTAAAATTTTGATGCCTCAAGTAGCTTTCCAAAACTAATAGTTGTAATGCATGAATAATTTTACTGAATGATGCTTATCCTATCCTTTCCTTGAAAATGATAAATATCATAGTTAACATCTATACATCATGAAGTAATGTGCCTTATTACATGCATCTATGTAACTTCTTTATGGTTGGAATGAAATCCAGAACTCTAAATGCAGTAAAACACCTTTCTTTTTTTCATTGCGCATATCATTCTTTCATTGTGCCCTATTCCCTGACTCTGATTCCTAATATTTATTTTTTAAAATGTTAAGCATGTCAACCTATTACTTTCTCTGGTTATATACATGCTAATATTACCTGTTCAATGAAATAAAGTTTGTATTGATGATATTTTACTCACTAAGATTGCTAGATCAATTATCTTTTAGACCATTTTTTGTGGGTTGTGGCTCTGTTTTTTATCTGACTTTTGAAATTTTCTTCCAGTGATGTATGATAGACTCTCTTCATTCTCCTGCATGATCTGCCCAAGTTTTTCTTACCATCATTGTGCTGATTTAGTATCAGAAATCTGTTAAGCATGTGAATTGAAAAGGTCAACGAATTTTGAAAAGCATCATCAATTGAATATTTCTGAAGGCATTTGTTGTAGCAAGCTATTTAATGTCTTCTTACTGGAAGTCGTTTGATAGACTTTATCAGTTTTTTGCATTATTCGTTCCATCTTTGATATCTCTTTTGATAGAGAAGCTGAACTTAAAGAATGTGGATGAGTACAATTACCTGAAGAAGAGTAATTGCTATAAGATTGCTGGAGTTGATGATTCTCAAAGGTTCCACACTTTGTTGGTAATTATTTTATGGTTTTTATTCTTCTATCTATATATACATGTAAATAATAACAGTAACAATAATCCAAGACATAATTCCTTACGTGAGGTCAGTCACATTAATTTTTTTCTTCAGATATTTCTATCTATAGACAAATATTTAGTTAAATTATAGAATTTTAAATATTTTCTCACAATTCCTAACCAATAGTTTTAAACCTATCTCTACATATATAACTAACATAAAAAAATAATACTTGGAAATTGATTTATTTTGCTCTCATTTTCTTACAGGAAGCACTAAACATTGTCCATATTAGCAAGGAAGACCAAGAGAAAGTATTTGCAATTCTCACGGCTGTGCTATGGCTTGGTAATATCTCATTTACAATAATTGATGGTGAAAATCATGCTGAGCCTGTGATAGATGAAGGTAATAATAGACCACTTTCATGGGAATTTCAGAGATTTTTGAAATTTTTTTAGAAAAGGATAAGGATAATTATTATTAGATAAGAATAACAGGAGTACAGCATATTGAAGTACTGGATCAATCAAAAGACAAAAGGGGAACTATCCTAAACCATAGGACATACCCAAGAAGTAAAATAACCCAATACCATAAAAAGAATACACTCCCCTATCTCTCTTTGCTCATTGAGTATCACTTCATTATGGGTTCTCCAAGTACTCCAGCAAACTGCTTGGATTGCAAGCGGAATTCTGTGCTTATGTTGTTTACGGTTTTTGTGTTAGAAAAAGGACACATCTGAACGTGATGTTGAATGATTTAATTGTGGATAAATTTGCTAAACAACCTATGAAGAACAAAGATACATCTGGATCTACCATGACAATCCAATCCATTTCTTTTTTAATTTGATGCTTTCTTCTTAAAGGAAATTTTTATGATTAACTATAAATATATATGGTAATATCCACCCAAAATTTGTATTTTTTTTGTGAGGCATCCTTCAGAATTTCTGAACCTATTAGTTGCAAAAAGTAAATTCATGTCATGAGTCATGACTTTCTTTGAGCGCATTGTTTGTTACAGACCTTTTTTTATATATGAGGCACTTGGATAATATTAGAAATTCAGAATCTAATAAAACCTGACATGGCTCCTTTTGGTCATTAATGGATTCTTTAGTTGGCTTCCCCTTAAACAAAAGCCACAAGCCACAAGCTACAAGCCAAAAAGCCCTCAGCTCTTTTTGTAGACGGCCCTAGCCCGATGAATAAAGTTGGGGGGTATTTTTTTTTAAAAAAAAAAAGCCGCAAGCCAACCATTCAAGGTGGCTAAGAAGCTACTTTCCATGTTCTGGTTCATCTTTTTTATTTGATCATATTTACTGTTGCTTTAATTGTTGATATTTTACCGGTCATTTCTGTATGTGTGGATACATAGTTGATGGTCACTACAACTTTCTCCCTGTGTATGATTCTTTCAATTGTTTTGTTACTCACCATTTTATTATAGGTGTACATACTGTTGCCAGATTAATTGGATGTGATATTGAAGTTCTTAAGCTGTCTTTGTCTACTCGTAAAATGAAAGTTGGTGGTGATAATATTGTGCAAAAACTTACTTTATCACAGGTAAAATATAAATCAGTCCTAAAATGCTTGTGCAAAAAAAAATGTTGTTTTAGTGTTAAGCTTTTTCAATTATATTTCAGGCTGTTGATACAAGAGATGCATTGGCCAAATCTATCTATGCTTGTCTTTTTGACTGGCTGGTAGAACAGATCAATAAGTCTTTGTATGTTGGCAAGAGAAGGACTGGAAGATCTATAAGCATTCTTGATATCTATGGTTTTGAATCTTTTGATGTATGTTTTTGCTGTTTTTAATTTTCCCTTTTGGAAACACTAGTTTTCAATTATCATAACTTTTGCAGAAAAATAGTTTTGAACAATTTTGCATAAATTATGCTAATGAGAGGCTGCAACAACACTTCAACCGTCACCTTTTCAAACTGGAACAAGAGGTATGTGTTGATGTTTAAAGGAAAATTTTTTTGACTTCTCTGAATTTTTAAGTGGCCTTCATTTTCAAGAATTACATATTTTCTTAGGTGGAGAGTGAGAAAACCTTTTCCCAATAATAAGCTTTCTACTGCAGACAAAATTTTTTCTTCATCCATTGATTGGATTGAAGTTGCTCCTGAAGCAGGAACTTATCATGGGCTATATGATAGTGGGGCCATTATAGCTTTCATATTTCATGTCAAAACTTGGAAATTTCTGTCTGTTGTTTTCATTTATGCTTTATTTATTAATATACTGCTGTCCTAGATGAATTGCTGCAACCCATGAACTTTTTGTTCCATCCATCCGCAATTTAAATTTCTTTTAAAATCCTGAGATTGATTTTAATTCAAATTAGTTTTAAATGATTTGGGAATATACCATATTCTTCAATGCAGTTGTATTCATGATTTTGCGATTAATGGATCCATTGTGTATTCACTCAATTAACTTAGTAAATGTAGTTTTTATCATATTCCTGCTGTATATCATGAACGTTTTAGGTCCATTCTCTATTGCACAAGAAGTTTTTCAGATCAGGCAATTACCATTTTCCCATTTCATTTTGTTTAGGAATATGTTCAAGATGGCATTGAGTGGGCAAAAGTGGACTTCGAGGACAACCAAGACTGTTTGAAACTATTTGAGAAAGTATGTGATTATGGTGAAAATTGTTTTCATAATTTTTCAAAGTTAAATTGCAAATTTTATACGTACAATTTACACAAATGTGATCACTTTATTGATCTACAATAACTAATTTGCTGCATTTTTTCCTTGTCCTTTTGTCAGAAACCATTAGGTTTATTGTCACTTCTAGATGAAGAATCCACCTTCCCCAATGGTACAGATTTGACTCTTGCGAACAAACTTAAGCAGCATCTTATTTCAAATTCCTGTTTTAGAGGAGAAAGAGGCAAAGCTTTCAGTGTTAGACATTATGCAGGAGAGGTGGCCATCATGAATTCATGATTTTACTTTTTACTGTTTTTTGGTGTTTTTCTCCACATCAGAAAGTACCATCTTGTTCTTGTCAGGTTTTATATGATACATCTAGCTTTCTTGAGAAGAACCGTGATCTGATGCACACGGACTCTATCCAACTTCTTGCTTCTTGCACATGTGAACTTCCCCGGGAATTTGCGTCCAAAATGCTTATGGTGTCTGAGAACACAGTTCATAGTTCACAGAGACTAACTGGAGCTGATACACAAAAGCTGAGCGTTGCATCCAAGTTCAAGGTAAGGATTTCTGCTCGTTGGTGTGATGTGCGGATATTTACCATTCAACTTTCCTACTAGCAAAATGCAAGTCATACGTATTATATAAGGTGCCTAAGCCTTCCTAGGAGGGAATAAAGTTTCAATATTTGATTGAGGATTGATCTTTTCATAAAAGGAAATATATAAAGATCAAGGATCATAATGATAGAAATGTGACACTTTCATGGAAATGGTCAAAAACATCAAACTTCAACTTAAAATTTCAATATAAGATAAATCACGTTATAATAAAAGTATAAAAACATTTAGGTTAAGTTTCTAGGCAATTATTGCAAATAAAATGTCACATACATCTAAATATAATATTCACATACATGAAAAATGTTTAAAATATATAGGAATAATAAAAATATAATGCATAATATCAAAGGATTTCAAATATAACGAAAGCATACCACATGATAAATTCCATGTCAAATGCCTAGAAGGGTTGGTAGCATTGGCCTGGCTGTGATGCAAGGACACTTTTACTATATATGTGGCAAAAGCAGTTATACCTACATTACTTATATCACTTTATACTTAAAAAGATAGTATTTGAATAAATTAGTAAACGTTAGAATGGCATTAAATTTACAAATCTTTATGTAGAACTATGTCTCAATCCTAAGTTATACGTGTATTTCACTTATAAATACATGAAAACAGGCTTTTATTCAATAAATATCAGGAAAATAAAAAAATTTCATTTTTAAAAAAATTTACACAACATGTTTTCCTTCCATTCTTGAAATATATAAAGAACATCATTTTTATAGAAAATTTGTAAAAGTTACATAAAAGTCTAATAATTAACACAAATAACCTATATCTAGCCCATAAGTAAAGGAAATGAGAGGGAAAAGAAAAATCACCTAAAAATGAGGATGTAGAAGAGAAATAAAGGGATTTTTTGGTGGGAAAGATCTTTGCAAGCACCAGGAATACCAATCTCTTCAGTAAATTGATAAAGATTGTAGTTTAGGAGGAAGGGAAAATCATATTGCAGCAGAATCTTGGGAGAAGTTGCAAATGAATGTTGCCACAAAAATTCTTGTGTATTGTGTGATTGCTTGGTACATACCCTGGCCTTTATAAAAATGTACAAGGTTGGATGATAATCAAAATCATGTATTTTTCAAAATAAATGGTTGTTTCAAATAAAAAAATTTTCAATCTAGAGCAGTGAAATTTAGTCAATCTAGATTGATCCTTTATTTCATGTCTTGGTAATAACAATGTCCCAATAAAAAATAAAAAAATATTTTTTTGATATTATTACTAATATTGTGCTTTTATAAATTCAGTTTTACCTCAACTATCCATCCAACTCCTCTCTTGACTTGTCTATTGCATTAAGGAAAGATACTTGACACTCTACCTTGCATCCCATTTCCAATTTTGTTACCTTTTGACTTTCTTAGTCACATTTCCAATTTTGCTTTATACATATCATCAGAATCTATTCCTTAGAATCATGAAGCACTTACCTTTCATCCTTGGAAAGTAATTATGTATACTGAAATGTAGCCCTTACACAATTAGGGCACTTGACAACTTGTTCCTCACATAAAAGATGCCCCAGTTGTAGGTAGCCAGTGGGTCTTTATCATTAAAGGCAAGATTGATGGATCTATCGATCAATAAAAAACTTAGTTGATTGTGACTTCATGCAAACTTATGGGGTTGGCTATACTAAAATGTTCTCCTTGGTTGCCAGATTCAATTCCATTTGAGTACTTTTATCACTGGAAATTATTAGCAGTTGGTCTCTTTCCAACCTTATTGTTAGCAATGCATTGCTATATGGTGACTTAGATGAAATTATCTTCATGGAGCAACGTTGTGGTTATGTTGCTTAGGAGGAGAAGAATGCATGCTTATTACAAAAGATGACATATGGACTTAAACAAAGTCCATGGGTCTAGTTTGACAAGTTAAACTCTGTTATGCTTTTATAGGGTTTTAAGAGATATGTTATTGATCATTTCGTCTTTATTCAGAAGACATCTATAGGATGTACATTTTTAGTTGTTTATGTGGATGATATTTCATTGTCAAACAATAAGGTAGATAGAATCATCACAATGAAAAAACTTCTAGCCCAACAATTTATCATTAAGGGCTTGGGATAAACTACAATATTTCTTGATCATTGAACTTCTTAATTGTTGAATTTGCCTATTCCAAAGGAAAGATAATGCTTTTACAAAGGAAATATGTCCTCAACTTATTAAAGGAAATACCTTAAGATGCAAGTCAAAACAAACTTCGTTTGAGCAAAATACTCCTTTTTGGGACACTACCTTTGAATGACTTGAAGACATTGGAAGGTATCATAAATTGGTTGGGAAATTCATTTTTCTTATAGTAATCTATCCTGATATTTCATATGTTGTTGGTCTTCTAAACCAATCAATGCATGAGCCAAAGATGTTCCACTGTCTTGTAGTTTTGAAACTCTTAGCTTATGTTAAAAACTTCCTTTACAAAGGGTTGATATATTTTAGACATGAACACCAAAATGTTTTTGCATATTCAAATTCAAACTATGTTGGTGATAATGAGGATAGAAAATCTACTTCAAGCATTGCACCTTCCTAGGTGGCAATCTTGTTACGTGGAGAAGTAAAAAATAGAATCTTGTATCGAAGTCAAGTGTAGAGGTTGAACATAGATTTGTGTTTCAACAGCAGGCGAGATAATGTGGCTTAAATCTCTCTTGATAGAACTAGGAGTTAAAGTTTGTGTGCCTATAAACATGTATTGTGATAATTAGGCTGTTATCTATATTGTTAGGAATCTTACATTTCATGAGTATATCAAGTATATTGAGGTTGAATGCTATTACATCCTCTCTTAGTTGGGATCATTAGTACTTCCTATATTAGATTATTTAAACAACTTGTAGATATTTTTACTAATAGTCTTAATACTAGTACCTTCAAAGATCTTTACAAAAGTTGAAAATGATTGATTTATATTCTTCAACTTGAAAGGGAGTGTTAGACTAAGTATACTTGTAATTATCAGGTATATGGATCCCATTTGGTTGGATCCATCTACTCTTGTGTATTTATACTCTTCTTGTTAATGTTAAACCCTAACACCCCATGTAATCTATCTTAACTCTTATCATGTGGTTGATTCTTGTTCTCTTGAGATGATTTCCTGTATCCTTGCCTGATAGCTAGCCGGTTTGATTTTTCTTATTAAACATATTATCACCTATTAACATGTACGTGCTTCTACCTCCTGGGGCCAATTAAGGAACATATGCTTGCATGCTTGCAGTACATAGGTTTTCCTTTTGTCTTTCTATTGACATGAATGATTATGAGGTTATTATCAGCAAGGAAAATGTAACATTCTATGTGATATCTCGTCATTTAGGGCCAACTGTTTCAACTAATGCAACGATTGGAAGCCACAACACCTCATTTTATTCGATGCATAAAACCAAATAACTTGAAGCATCCAGCAACCTATGAACAAGGTCTTGTCCTACAGCAACTAAAATGCTGTGGTGTCCTAGAGGTGGTTCGCATATCAAGATCTGGCTATCCTACTAGAATGTCTCACCAGAAGTTTGCGAGAAGGTAAAACAAACACATGTAAATTCTTTTAAATATGATTTTTTATCCCTTTCACATATTACTTTCTCAGGTACGGCTTTCTACTTCTTGAGAGTGTTGCTTCTCAAGATCCCTTGAGCGTTTCAGTAGCAATTCTTCACCAATTTAACATTCTTCCAGAAATGTATCATGTTGGCTATACCAAGCTCTTCTTCCGTACCGGTCAGGTGAGGTGAAATCTGTCACACAATATAAACAGTTTTATGCCTTTTGCAGCATTACCCTTCCAGGTACTAATACATAAGCTGAACCGAAGTTTGTTGTGTTATTTCCATATTGTCATGATAATCAAAGTATTAGTCACTGGCACGTAGGATTAAGATCTTGATGTGCCTAATGTGAGTTAAGAAGATTTTTAGATTTTAGGCTTACACTTTGATTCCGTTCAAAGTGATTGATATTCACTGGTAGTAACTGCCATTTACAGACGACTTTGGAATGGATGAGCGTAACAACATTAGCATGCCTTTATATTCGATGTTGAAAACTTTTTAGAAAGAGTCTAAAGACACATCAAATTTTATCATATGCTTATATTTTCAACTTATGTCTCTTTTTACCTTAGCAGTTTAGCTTAATTTTTAATCTACGCCTTTTATTTTGGCAATCTGTAGATTAGTACACTGGAAGATACTAGAAATCGTACGTTACATGGCATTTTGAGGCTGCAAAGTTGTTTTAGGGGACACAGAGCTCGCTGCTACGTGAAGAATTATTTGAAAGGAATCGCAACATTGCAATCATGTACTTCTTTCCCCTTCAAATCATTTTCATCTTTTATTGTTTTCCAACATAACAATAGAAGACCGTGGCCCAATTTTCTGGAGATCTTCTGAGTTGCTCAATTATCCTTCATAAATTATATCTATGGACCCCTCCTCGTTTATGCTCATCATATCCCCTTAGCAGCCTTGTGTAGACTTGTCATTAAAATGCTAACATCAGATGCATGCTTCCAGTTGTTCGGGCCGAGAAAACGAGGAAAATATATTCTTTCTTGGTAAAGCGAAACAGAGCTGCTATAATTTTACAGAGGTACATCGGAAGCAAAATTGCTAGGAGAGAATTTTTGAATACCCAGAAGGCCTCCATAATAATCCAATCAGGTAATTTTTTTAATAATCTATGAAATTACTGATGTCTCGTTACGAACAGTAATTGTGAACCTTGTGTGTTTCACAGGCATTCGTAGTTGTCTTGTCCGACACTCCAAAAGTACAAGTGCAAAGGTAAGTTACCATTTTCTCGATTTATTCATGTTTTCAATTCCTGGTGTGTGACAACTAGAGAGCTTCATTAGTCGTTAGACGTGGAGTAGAACTTCAAATTATGTAGGTAACTACGTGCAAAATGAATGGATATGCTTTGTTCTTTTCCAAACCTGTCAGGGACTGGGGTCCAATGAAGTTCTTGTAAAGGTATCAGTGATTGCTGAGCTACGTGAGAGGGTTCTGAAAGCCGAAGCCAATCAGAGGCGGAAAGAAGAAGAAAATGAAATTCTTCTTCAAGGTCTCCAGCAATACGAAAATAGATGGTCAGAATACGAGCAGAAAATGGGATCCATGGAGGAGGTCTGGCAGAGGCAGATGATATCCTTGCAGTCCAGCCTGTCAGCTGCAAAGAAGAGCCTGGCTGCGGACGATGAAGGCAGGGGTTCGGACGCATCGGTGGATCGAAGCTGGGGCAGTCGCAGCAGCCACATTCCCGATAGCAGGGAGCAGAATGGGGTGAGGTCAGGAGGCTCAGGCATCGTGGACGGGCTCAGCGTCATCAGCCGTCTAGCAGACGAGTTTGAGCAACGGGCTCGGGTCTTCACGGATGATGCGCGGTTCTTGGTGGAGGTGAAGAAGGGGCAGGCAGATGCGAGCCTGAGCCCCGATCAAGAGCTCAAGAGACTGAGGCACACGTTTGATGAGTGGAAGAAGGACTTCGGCCTGAGGCTTCGGGAGACCAAGGTGATCCTGCACAAGATTGGGACGGAGGGAGGCACGGCTGACAAAGCGAAGAGGAAGTGGTGGGGAAGGTTGAACAGCACAAGGATCGTGTAGACTATTTATTTCTGGACTACATAATATTCCTTGTTGCTTTCTATGTTTCCCCAGTCAGTTTCGAAGCCGTCACGAAACTGACGGGTTTGGTGATTGATGTCAGGGACTGCGTATGTTCGTAGCCCACGATTTTACGGTATCCGCGTTCTTTGAAATAGATGAACCCTTCAATTCGTCGATTGCTGATGTGTGTTGCTATGACTTCGAAATAGCTTAGTCAATGTTGTAGATAGATTTGTTACTGAATGGTATCATTGTTGTCTTTGAAATGATTGTAGATACCGTTACATTTAGTATAATGTTGGTAAACAATCGTGTGGCGGCGTCTACTCGTTTGTTAAACTAGGGCAATAGGGTAAGTAAGGGCTTTGGGCACGTACAACAACATACGAGCATTTATGGAACAATCAATGTAACTTACATGGTGGTTCAAAGAAGATGTCAAATCATTTGTTTTCTGATAAAGTTCAAATTTTGAAATATTATCTTAATAAAAGCTCAGATAATTGTTACATAATAAAAAATCCACGGTGGATATTTATATAAATATCGGGCGCTGTGCGCTTTCCTGACAAAGGCACAAAGCTTATGTTCTAAACATTACAGGAACAACAATTCTTATTCAGGCAAACACTCGAGTTGTTATTATCATCACATATCCATACGCGCTTACGGTCATGTGTGAACGCAGTCGCTGGATGCCCGCTAATTACCAAATTTGCTTGTTTGGGCAACTGGGCATCGATCAGGCGCTTACTCTCTTGAACAGGAACTCGGCCGGAGCAGAGCTGACGCCCAGGAACCTCCTCTGGCGGTCACCTCCAATGGCGCCCACGTCTCCACAAACCACCTTGCAGTGACTGCACACATCGGGGCAGAACACAAACTTATACCCCTTCCCAGACCTCTCCACCTTGAACCGACTGCTCACCGTCGCCACCCCCGTCGTCCCTCCCGTCATCACGTACCACTTCCCCGTTGACCTGTCGAACCCGGCCAGCCGCCAAACCGGCGACCTCCCGCACACCTGGGGAACAGAGAAGCCCACGTTGACGTCGGCCGACGTGTAGATGGTGGTGTCGTTGGAGTCGACGGAGGTGAAATTGACGGGAAGGCCATCGGCGGAGAGATCCTCGATGACGTGGACAGAGCAACTGGTGTTCCGCTTCATGAGTCCCATGCCCCCACCGGAGCCGTCGCCCGGGACGACGCGGTAGGGGATGCCCTGCTGGACGGCGTCTCCGTCGACGTCGACGACGGGAACGGACGGTGACTTGGCCGCCGAGGTGGAGGAGACGACGAGGGCGAAAAGGAGGAAGATTGGGAACTTCATCGTGGACGGAGACGGTCACGCATTGTACTCTTGCGCCGGGGGGTGTGTCTGTATATATATACAGAGATCGAGATGGGCGTCGTCGGCGAGTGTGGCAGCACGTGGAGGAGTCCGGGGGCGACGGAGGCGAGCCGCCCGTGATCTCTTCTAACAAGGACCTTGCACGGGGTTGGATGTCTCGGACGGAGTGAGCGTGCCGGAGTTCGATGCCGGTCGTCGGGCCGACGGCGTGTGACGCAAGCGATTGAGCTTTTGCAAGCTGGTCATACGTACGCGTGCGTGGTAGCGCACGTAATAATGGACGGAGCACGATGGCTCGCACTTACAGAAGTAAGAAAGGATTGATTAAACAAATAAACTCGTGAGTTGTCTTTTTTTTTTATTATCGATGCCAGCATGACAGAGAAAAGGTCAATGACCGCAATTGTGACTTTTATTTTTTTTGGATTCAATATAATTAATTTAATATGATTTTTGGAATTACTTGTACGAACAGTGAATCAGAAGATATTGAGATTTTTTAATTAATTTGTACGGAAATCACACTATACTATTTTTCAGAGTACCGAAAATTAAGAGTGTGTTTGGTAATAAGCTTTAATAAAAAATTTATTATAAAGAATTGATAATGTATAATATTTTTATCAAATAATATATATAAATAGTAATTTTTTTATTATACTATTTAAATATAAAATAAAAAAAATAATTTTATCTTTAATAATTTTTATAGATTTTATAGATTTCTTTCGTAATATCGATTGTTTGATTAAAATAATAACATTTTTACATCAATCTTCGTGTGTAAAGGTTAGAAACACCACCCTACCCCACAAACGCAGCCTAAATAAAAACTTTCGTCATAAATTCAATATATTGTGATAGAATATAACATAGTAACGTACGGGTTCATGAATTCTCAACGCATGGGTGGCATACCAAATTTATTACAAAATTTTAGGTTTTCCAAATTCAACACTGGAAGATATAAGTTTAAGGCTATCTTTGATATGAATTTTTTTAACTTTGAAAGTAAAAAAAAAGTAAGTTTTAGAATTGTATTTATTAAACAAGAAACAGATATATTGATTTTTGAAGGATTTGTATTTATTTCAACATATAAATAAAGTATGTAGAATAGTATTTATTTCAACATATAAATAAAGTGTGTAGAATAGTGGTAAAATTATATTTTTTTTTGATGTTAATATAATTAAAGATCATGATAAAAAAATGTATTAAAAAATCTCTATATTATTATGATTATAAAAATAATTTTCCACTGTAACCAAATAAAGCCTAATTCAATTCAGTCGGTCAAAAAGTCCTTCAATTCTTGTAATACTTTTTTGCAGTTTTTTGAAATGGGAGTCATTTGGCACTGTAAAATGGCGTAGTGTCACTTTCAATATATCTCGTCTTCTTCTTCTTCTTTACGGATCGAAAAGGATCAGTATTAATGGGCATATTTATGATGCATTGAGATTTTACATTTTTCGTTGGGGTCAAGTGCAACTTTTGAGACAACAATGAATAACCCGCATTTTATTTCATTGGGTCTTTTGGCGCAGTCCATGTGTACAATAATATATAAGATAGTGAAGGCATTTATTGCAGGGAAACCATTTGGATTTTAGGGTGGAAAAGGTCTTATCCATGCGTGTTCTTCCAGACCTTTAAAAAAGGATCAAACTGATTACACCAGAATGAGCATTAATAAATACCATGCAGTTTTGGTAGACCGCTGCATCCTTATCATGTCCACGGGTCGTCATCTAACCTTTAGATTACTTTCATTAAGTTCCGTTATTAAAATAAATTAAAACATTTCAAATATTATGTTTCTTCCGTTTCGTTTGATAATAATGTATTTTAACTTTAAAAATTATAAAAATAAAGATGTCAATTGAATTATGTTTAATTAAATAGACATAATTTAACATAATCAAATCGTATTATTGACCGATACTATGATAGGTTTAGGCCAAATTTCTATGTTTTTACCGTACGTGCATTTGTACAATGTGATATAAAAATAATTTTATAATTTTTAAAAATTTTATATTTATTTTAATATATTTTTTAAATTATATATATGGTATATATTTAATAGTTTGAGTTTATTGATAAGTGATGTATGAGTTTAAATCTGATCATTTTTTAGTATTTATAAATTATATTAATGTTATATTAATTTTTAATAAAATATAAAATAATTAAAAATTAAATTATACTCGACTTAAGCTTAAATAAGTTGTGTCATATGGATCGTACCTAGATTGTTAGCTAAAAGATCAGACACACCTAACCTAAGGCAATTTATGTTAGGCCTACACAAAATTTAGGTTGTGTCAACCTAATATGGTTTATTGATTTATACGAAAAATTAGAGTTGAAAGTAATTTTTCAAACAGTATTAAAATTATATAATAAATTATGATATAAATATTTGTATGCTAAGAGTTTATATATTTACGTAAAAAATTATTAGAATTAGAATGAAAACATCCAACAACAGTGATGATGACGAATTTCAAACATAAATTATTTTTTTAGAAATTAATACAATTTTATTGCATTTACGAGTTTTGAACGTAAGATCGTAAGTTTTACCGAAAGATCTCTCAACTACAAAATTTTAATAAAAAATTTCTTGAATAAATAGTAATTTAAATTTAAAATAAATTAAAATGACTCTCAACAACCAGTGGTGTGATTTCAAACATAAATTGTTGTAGTCCTTTTCTTTTGCTACCGAGAAGTTGAGGAATGGCAGGGTCGAGCTCAAAGAACACATCATCGGACGGTCCACAGCCACCCTCATCGGACAACTTAAAAAGCCTGGGGGCAGAAGCCGACGGAGTCCGACATCTCCCTCCCAGAAGTAGCCGGCTGGGTTGCAGTGGTCGCAACTACAGAGCCCGGGAGAAAACCCCTTTCCCCTGTCCTTTTCCTTATTCCGACGGTGGCGTGAGCGCGCCGCACCACTCCCGATGATGATGCCCGGGAGCAATGGCAGCGGGGGGACGTGGCAGAAGGCCCGGCCCCGGAGGGGGAGAGGGGGGTTGCGGGGCGCGCGAGGAGGTGGTAGGGGGAAGGGATATGGTGTTCCCTCGTCCATCTGCTACTACGAGCAGCAGCAGCAGCAGCAGATGGCGCAGGATGGGGTGGGGTGGACTGCTCCGCGTCCGACAGACTTCGACATGGCTTACTTTCATTCTTATGGTCATGTTGGGATACATGAGGAAATGATCAAGGTTAGGAACCTCATTCGGTTTTTCTAGGTCAAAATTTTTCCATTGTTGGAGGTAGGACGTGTGTGACCATTTACTCGTTGGATTCTGACTTGATCGTGATTGTTTGTGTAATCAATGTACATTCTATCTTTTCGGACTCTCTTGCCACCTGTATTAGGTGATTTGAAACTTGTAAGACTGGATGTTTCGCCTTACAGAAATGATGCAAACAATATTGCCACCTTACTTTCGGATGGTTCCATCTCTCTCAACGTGGATCGTGTTTTTAAAGTAAACGATATTGTAGCTGATAGTTGATTGTTAGGCTTGTCTTTTTTATTAGGAAAATAGTTATAGACATGGATCTTACAGGGCAGGTGCCTGGTGTGATTTATCACCGGTAAATTTAATGATGCTGTTTGGAAGGGTATCTGTTATATTCTATGTAACAGCCCTGTCTTCATAATTAGAAGAATGTGCGCCTTGGAAAATTTTGACTGTAGAATGCTGGTTCATGACTTCCATTAGGTTCCCTCAGTGATGGCTAATATGGACTCGCGAGTCTCAAGTCTGAAACATCCATTCCAAATGAATGAATGGGTCAGTTTTTTAAGATATGAGTTATAATTTTCTTGGGAGAGAGGGTGAGAAAGAGTGCATATACCACGTATCAGAAGGTTCGGCTATCCTCCACGTATGAAATATATAATTATAAAATAGATTTGTAAAGAATGACTGGAAGTTGAGACTTGAGTATCGTTTTCAGTTATCATGGACAATTATGGTGAGATAAGCTACGGAACTATAGATTCAGAGGCAACATTTTACAATGCAGTACATACTCGTTTGCCATAAACTTCTTAAAATCAATGTGAATCATAAGTGTGTCACATTAAAGTTATTTCATTCACATGGAACTGCAAAGATGACTAGGTATTTCCCGCTAGTAGTGGTGTGTCAAGTAAACTGTAAGGTGTAAACCACTTCATACACTCTTTGTTGTAGATGATCAATGATTCACACGTTGGGTAATGTTCATGCATGTTTATGATAGCAGTCAAACACATAAACAATGAAGGTGCGTGCTTAAAACTAGGAAGGTTTCCTAGATAAACTATGGTTATCAAAATATATATGTATAGATAAATAACAAGCATTATTCTGCACAATAAAGTAAGCATTTATCTTATCATTTTTATTAAGTCATCATTACATTCTAAGGTTCTAAATCTTTCCTCTTCTACAGGATAGTGTTAGAACTGAAGCTTATAGGAGTGCCATCATGCATCATCAAAATTCCATCACTGGAAAAGTACCATTTGTACCCAGAAGTCTGTTCAACAATCAATTTTGACACATTTATATGTATAAATAACGGTAAATTTTCATGTGCAGGTTGTTGTGGATGTTGGTTGTGGAACAGGAATTCTTTCCATTTTTTGTGCTTTTGCTGGTGCCAGACGGGTAATTAGAAATAAATCAATACCATTTTTTACCTCGTTTAACCTGTTCATGTCAATTTGCAATTCATGCTGATATGTTGTTTTAGACTTTTAGGTTAGAATTGGAAAATTCTATCGAAAAAATGACAATCCAATGCACAAAACTTCCACTAATGTTTTTTTTTTTTGGGTTTTTTTGTGTGAATTCTTGGCCTTACCATCCTTGGATGAAACTTATTATTAATGGGTATGGGGTGGATTCACGTGTGCAAAATTACCTCCATAAATTGATTGTGTATTTCATGGAATTCTAATACATGATCTCCAAATTATAATGGAGAAATTTACTTTTGTACTAAGTAAGGCTTGACCTCGGAAATTTTCTGCCAGGATAGAAAATTTTTTTGTAAAAAATTTAACTCCTTGGCTGTTTCACATTATATAGCCTTACAAATCTGACAACAATTGGATATTTGTATGAATGTTGATTTATTATATTAATAAGATTATCACATACTACAAGGGTATTTAAGAGCAGATTTTGAACTTGTTGGTAAGTGTTATAAGGGTATTTATAAACAAACTCCATAAATGGGCCGTTTATTTATATGAATGTTGGATATTGTTGTTTATTCATTTTTATGGTTCATACTGAACATTCACGAGTTGTTTCTAAAAGTGTTCTTCATTTTGTTAGGTGTATGCAGTTGAAGCCAGTGATATTGCTGTACATGTGCGTCTTTTTGTAGTAACATAATTTTTTACAGTTTTTCCATTTATAATTTTGTTATACTTGGCTTCATTTAAACATTTCCTTCAATATCATCCTTGAAATTTCTGTTTTAAACTTATATAGTCCATAAGCAGTAATGTTTGATTTAACTTTTTGTTACTTAAATATACCTTTTGCCATTCCTATATCATCCTTGAAATTCATATTGCTCATTACAATACTTAAATGTCAACTAAGGATTTAATCTTGATTCTCAAACAATTGGATTGCGTGTGCATGGATAAATCATCAAGGACAAACATCAGATACCAACATGCTATCACATGTTTATTTTCAGTGAACCTACAAAAAAAAATGACAAATTGATTGAGTTTATGAAACATAGTGTGCAAGGGAGCCTATCATGTTAGTATAACTATGTGCAACGGTGAAAGAATACAGTAAATAGGTAATTTTTCATTTGATCCATAACAATTCGCTTTTCCTTTCAATTTAAAATTTATTAGGCTTCTGTTTGCTTATTTTAATGGATCTCTCAAACCACCCATTATTGGCATGTATTCTTCTAGTCAGTATACAACACATACTCAATTCCATTGATATTCATTCACATTTTATTTTTGTAAGGATATCATGTATTAATGTGTGACTGTGTGAGCAATTGTTGACTTCAGATGTAAGCCTTATGGATTGATTGCTTCCATTAGGTCCTCATAAGGAACCCACTTGAACCTGACTAGGCCAATGCATCTTTCTAGGGTCTCTACTCCAAAGAATAAAACTCGGTTTTTAAATCAAAGGGCTTCTTTTGTTTCATTAGTATCCTACTAGTAGTCAGTTAATGACTTAATGCCTACTGTAATGTGTGAAGTTAGACTCTTGGAGTTGTAAGTTTTAGTATCCCTCCTGTCTAAAATGCATTTATTTTCTCTTGTGTCTCTAGTGTTTTATTTTTGATCCATGTTGGAGTACCTTTAGCCATGTTCCATTGATAATCTCCATTATTGTTTATGTATTTGCTGTATTTTTATTCTCTGTTGTATTTTAATAGAATCTGCAATACGTCTAAAAAATTTAGTGTTCAACTTGTTGATTATGTGATTATTGATACTAGGCAAATGAAGTTGTTAAAGCTAATAAACTATCTGAGAAGGTCATTGTGTTACATGGACGAGTTGAGGTAAGCTTGATAGAAGAGTGCTTTGTTAAACACTCATGCCTTGATCATTATTTCTTTTCTTGGCTTGTAGTTTGCATGATCTTTTTTGATAACAAGGAACACGCTGTCCTAGACATGTCAAGATCTTTATAAAATCAAGAATAGGCACTAGTAGGGAAATGAATGGATGGAAATGGTACATATAGACGTATTTTCATATCCATATTCGTTTTAAAAATTTGAATATGTATGTTATACGCATAGTTAATTTAAAATTCATTTCCTTAGAAAGTGGACATGATTCAGATATTAGAGATATAAATACGTATATTATATCAAATATGGATATTAGATCAAACGGATGCAAATTTATTTATATTGACTACAAATACAAATGTGATATTAGATGAAATAGGTATAAATTTATGTTGGGCACAAATATGAATTAAAATATTAAAATACATAAATAATTTGAAATATAGATGATCTTAGATATTTTAATAAAATATTATGAAATGGTAATACAAGCATCTTGCTTTCTCAAATTTAGTTGTAATTTATGTAATGAAATTTTAATCTTAATTAATATTATATTAAAATTTATAATTTGCATGACCTAAAATTATGTTAAAATTAATATGTATATTTAATTAACTAATAGAGTTATATGACCCATGTATAAATCAAATGTGTGTATGCATGGATATCCATATCTTTCTACAAGATATCGTTATCCATATCAGTATACGCTAAAATTCATAAAATGTATCTGTACCCATATCTGCATCCATATTTGTATCCATATTTGCATCCATATCTGCATCCATATTTGTATCTACAAAAATATTTGATACAGATATCCATATCCACCCGAAAAATGGATACAACCATAGATATGCATGGATAATTCGTAGCTGTTAGCATACCTAGCACCTAGGCCACACCTAAGTGTCAGTTTAAAAATGTATACTTGTATTTTCTCACTGTTTCAAAAAATAAAAGATGGGCATTATACAAGTTGGAAATTAAAATGTTTTTTTTAAAAATAGAGGTTTAAACAGATTTTTTAAAGGTTTAAATTAAAATGAATAAATATAAACATATAGATATAGATATACAAGCATCACAATCATAAAAAATTAAATAAAATTATTTTTTTGTGATATTGTCACTCAAGAATAAATACTTATATCAAAAACATAAATAAATAGATGAAATATAAACTAGTGAAATTATATCCAAAAACATAATGAAATAGATGAAATCTAAAGTACAATTAAGGTTCTGTATAAAATAGGGAAATTATATTAATGAAAACAACTCAAAGGATGAAATCTAAAAATCTGAAGAATGCTCGTTTAAATGGAGAAAAAAGTAAAAAATTGAAAATGTCTATTTTTTCAAACCATTACCCCCATTTTTCCAGAAAAATAGATTGGGATTTATAATTTTAAACTTAATTTAATTGAATTTTTTCTATTTTTTCACATAGATGATATTTTAAAAGTATATAATAATTATATTACATGCAGTTTTAAACTTATAATATATAATTGTGTATTTTAGTAATTTTTTGAAAAGGTTACGCTTATTTCAGTAATTTTTTAATATTTATCTTTCAATAGATATATAATTATATTTCAATAATTATGTATATTTAATTAATATTCTATTAAAAAAATATATTTTAAGTTTCTTTGCAAGGAAAAAGAATACTAGACCTAACTTCAACATGAATCCTGTTTTGAACCGTTACTGGATCTACACACAAATCAAGGCTTAAAACACCTAGAGGGCATATAGCATCTGCCTCAGTAAGTATGGATTATGGAGACTATGTTTTTTGATCATTGTTTGACCTTCTTTTTCATACTTACATCTTTTTTATAAAACAGGTTATTCTCCAATATATAAACTTATGGAACATTGTTAGGGACGGTTCATACTTCTGAAATAGAATCCATCATTTTTGGTTTCCTACAATACAGTTCAAATCATTAATGATTAATCGAATTATGTCATGCAGGATGTTCACATTGATGAGAAAGTTGATGTCATAATCTCTGAATGGATGGGCTATATGCTTTTATATGAGGTCTCTTTTTGACTCCTCTACAGTACTGCAACTTTGCAAGTTCAAGCTCATATTATGTTGTGGTTGTCCTTATTTATGATGCATTCTGTCTTGCAGAGTATGCTGGGCAGTGTAATTACAGCTAGAGATCGATGGCTAAAGCCAGGTGGTCTCATTCTTCCATCCCATGCCACGGTAAATACATGTTTTTTCTTCTGAGAAATGGTAATTAATTACCTTGTTCATTTTTCTTTATTGGTTATTAAATATCACTTATGGTCATATTGCAGCTATTAGTCTGGATTGAAGTTCAAATAAAGTGTTTTGACTTCAGTTTGGTTGACATGATATTTCCTCTTGCAGATTGGCAAAAATGTTCTTTTTTGCACCCCAAATGGAAGCCAAAGATATTCTTTGGTGTCTTCTTGAAGTCGTGTTAAGTATCAAAGTTGAAATTTCATTGTACTTACAAATTGATTTCAATCTCAAAGATGTGCTCCAATCTGGAGCATTAGGATTTTCCCACCTTAACTTGTTAAGAGAAAGAATCAAAAAACATGATGAACCTAGGATGTAAGATCAACCAAAGTTACCAAAAAAAAAAGAAATGAGAACATGCAATGAATGAAAGGAAATCTATGATAAAACATGAACCTAGGATGTAAAAAATCTAGTGGCCCTCTCCAAGGCACCTAAGTGGTGCTTAGATATCCACTTAATTGTGCCTTGGAGGCTGTCCTCGCCTTCTTTTGAGAGAAAGTCAAAGAGAACTGTTATATCTTCTTTAGATTTAATCATAACTACTGACTCACAAGCAAATGTATTTGTTTATCATTCTTCCTTTATCCTTAAATCTGTTCGTCTCATCTTCCATCCTGGACATCTACCAATGGTTCATCTACAAATCTCACCATCTGTTATGCCAAGGCTTACAAGAAGGCTGACCATGCGGTGATCTCATCCAGGATCACATCCTGATCCCATTGAGGATCACATGGCACTCCTGTGCAGGATTGCAATTGTGATCCTTGGATAGAATCAGGTTGTGTTCCTACCTTGGATCACACTCATGATCCTTTGATGGGATCGCAAACCACAATCATTGATGGGTTCAAAGTTTTCATTCCCAAAAATGGATCATGGACATGATCCTTATCTTTTTATTTTTTTCTGTTTGCATTTATTTTCATGATTTTCAATGGGATCTTGCAAGTCTTGTAATTGTATGTGTCATTGTTCTTTATATCTGATGGTCATTTGCTTGTGAAACATTTGAAAATTAAAACTAAAATGTGTAAATTGTAAAATTAAAACACAAAATCATAAAACGAAGATTGCGTCACAAAAAAGTTCTTTAGCTCAAATAGCATTTTGAGGTAAAGTGCAGTACTGCAATAGATACCTACTATGTATGTGTGAAAAGGTTTTTCCTTGCATATAAAACTTAAATATACTTTTGATAGAATACTACTGAAATATGCATAATTATTGAAAATATAATTATATATGTTATTGAAATATACATTATGATATTGTTACGCTTAATATTTTTGATATTATCATGGAATTATTTATCTATTTGCATGTCACAAAGCTAAAAGTATATAAAATTATTATCAAATATTTATAAATATATATAATATATGAATAAGAAATTTTAAAAAATGATTATTTAAATAGACGCCTAGTTGCCACCTTTGCATCACCTAGATGTCCAAGGCACTCAGGCTTGAAAAATCCACCATCATGAACAAGCTATATGCTACAGCCAATATAACTTTGTGCTTGGCCTCACTAAGCTTGCCGGCAATCACTTGATCAACATTTCTCAGCAATTTCTCGTGGCTATTCACTGCAAATCTCCCTGCACTAAGAGAAGCTTCTGCTAAAATTACAATAAAAAAAAGTGATCTTCCCCTAAATAATCAAACAATAGGCAAGAAAAATCTTCCACATGAGCTCGCTTCCTTCTATTAGCAGTGAGTTACCAAATGACCTTGCATCAATAGCCACATAAATGTCCAGACCTCAAGGGAAATTGACATTTCCACTCTAGTTTATACAGTCTCCATCTCTGTTCAGCATCAGTGATAAGTTGCATATTGTAACTTTTTACTGTAAACACACCAGAATTACATGCTGTCCACTCAGAATATCTTTCCAATCAGGATCAAGAGAGGCTCATAGTATTTCCAGAAAATCAGAAATCAAATTAGTCTCCTTTTTGGCATTTCTCTGCACTGTTAGATCCATTGTAATCCCATTGCAGCTACAAACTTGCAGCCTCAGGTAAGGCCACAACTTTTTGTTGAAAGTGAATAATTGTCTGAACAAATCAACCAAGACTGCATCTAGCAACTATTCATCTTTTCAGAAGAGAATCTGTTATCAAGAAACGACCTTGAACCAAGAATGACCGCCATTCCAACGATTGGCAAATTCATTTTTGTAGTTGCTGCAAAGACCTCCAAAAAGAAGGATCATGAGAATCAGTGCATCATTGGCAAATTGCAGAATGTCCACCGTCACCTCTGAATTCCAACCATTCGAGCACTTACCAAGCCCATGGATATCTCCTTTGATATCATGCACCAAGATTCACCCAAGGTTGAACAGAAGAGAAGTAGATGGCCCCTGCCTAACATTTTTTGAAGAGGGAATCTGCCACTTGACTTGTCATTCACTCGAACTGACCCTGTGGCCAATCTAAGAACTTTCTGTATCCTTGAAGTCACATAATTCATAAACATATCCACGAAGTGTCTTAAATAAACTGATGCTACTCCTGAAGCAGGTAAGCAACCATTTCCTTGTCTGCGCAGTTTTAAAAAATCACATCACTAGTAAATTGCAGGAAATTTCATATATATGGTAAAAATACAGGTTCCTGGAAAAATTTGGTGCTGTGAGTTGCAAGTTTACTTATTTCTATGACAGACCATTTGAAAGTTTTGAATAAATTACGACTTGTCCAAAAGTTGACAATTATTTTGTTAATGTTGAAGCTATACATGGCACCAGTAACAAATACTGCTAGATATTGTGCAAGCGTTGATTTCTGGCGCGACGTTTATGGAATTGATAGTAAGTAAAGATATACCAATTTCTTAGTACTTAACAAAATTGATTTGCTATCATGTGTCATTTCGGTTTTCCATCTTATGGTGCTAATGATACAAAGTTATGGAACAATGATTCCAACTTGCAACTGCTGATTTAAAAATGCTAGCTCAATTGCTTCTTGTGATGGTGACAGTGTCTGCCATGGTGCCACTTGCAAAACAATGTGCTTTTGAGGAGCCATCAGTGGAGACCATCACAGGCGAGAATGTCTTGACATGGCCATCTGTGGTAATATATTTCTTGGCAACATTTGTGTTTCTAGGTTACTGTTATCAGTTAAGATATTTCCATGGGTAACCTGCATGTGCCTTTTTAACAAGGGAGATAAGAAGGTACTTGCTTTGACTGATATTGGGTAACGATATATTGCTTTCAAGAATGATTGATTTGAATTTTACACTGGAATTGTTTGACCGTTTACTGACTTTCACATATGCAACCATTGTTTTGTCTCTGAAATTTTACTAGTGTAATTTTTGTTTTGTTAAATCCTTAGTTGTTTTGTGCTCTCTTGAAGAGGGTGATCATCCCTGCAAAGAACTGGATTCTATACATTGTTCAATGTTTCATGTATTATGATTACGCTGAAATATGATATTTTAAACAAACAGAAAATGACCTCTTTTTCCTGACCCTGTTTTCATTTATATTTTATAAGTGATATTATCAAGTGTTACAACAAAAAAAAAATTTCAGAATGATTTCTCATAACAGATGCAATTTTATTTGAGATCATAACTATTATAATTTATAACTCCAAAAGAATGCAAGAAAAGCTTTTAAATTTTCTTTAATTATTATTGTTATGGAATCTTTGTTTCGACTTTAAAGCTATGTTTCAATTTTCAATATTTTTGTTCCATGTTTCTAAGATAGGTTTCATCTCATCAGTTGAAGCACGTGGATTGCCAAACTGTCACAATTGAAGAGCTTGAATCTGTCATTGCAAAATATAGATTTTCTTCTATGATGAATGGTATTTTCTACCAACTTGTATCCAATTCAGTTTCAAATGTGTTGCCCTCCATGCTGATGCAATCCTTTTTTAATTAATTGTATTTTTAGATTTGTAGTGATTGAACCCCCTGAAGAATTTTATCAATGATTCAGGCTTCTTGTCTAGAACTGCTTACGTCTATTTTCCTTTATATATTGTGGCTAGCTCCTCTTCATGGATTTGCCTTTTGGTTTGACGTTGAGTTCAATGGGCCTGAACCATGCACAAACAGCCACTCTCAATTTCTTGCTGAAGACTCATCGTCCAATTTGCATTCACCTAACTACTCTCAAAGGAAGAACAGAATAAGATCCGATGAACTTGTATTGTCAACTGCACCCGAGGATGCACCAACCCATTGGCAACAGGTATCTTCATTTTAGATAAATGGTTCGAGTACATTATATTTATCTGCAATTATGAGTTTTTGCAACAAGCATGGGTCATCTTTTTTTTGCTATGTTGGTCTGCTTGGCAGACCTTACTCTATTTTTATGACCCAATAGAGGTGAAACAAGATCAAGTCATAGAGGGTTCGGTAACTTTATCTCAGAGCAAAGAAAATGCAAGGTTCTTGAATATTCACCTGGAATATTCGTAAGTAAATTGAGTTATTCGCATTTTATTTATTTGTGCAACTGTAACAAGCCTCTTGATTTTTATCACTTTGGTCTTGCAAATGTAGAACCGGTGGTCGTGCTTTCATAAAGGAATCTGTGATGCGATGATCCAATAACAGATCCTCACACAATGTGGTACATCCTCGGTTGTTTCCTCCAGACGATTTATTCTTGGCCACAAGATAAAGCTGCTATGCTGCGAAAATTGTCTGTAACAAGCACCATGATGATATTTTGGTTACGAGTACAATTACTTTACCGAAGAACTGATCAATCTGGAAGGATTTCCACGGTATGTTTAGTTGCATGCTCAGGCGCATTTAGCCAAAGACTACTAAAAAAGAAGTATACAGTAGGCCTTCGTTCTATTTTCATATCAAGTTAGAGTTAGCTCCTTGGTAATCTATTAATGGGCATTTTTGGTAATTTTGTCTAGAAAAGAAAGAGAATTTACGTATTTGCTAACCTGTATTTGTGGCATTAATCGTGGCATTTCATTAACTGTTCTCTTAACGATGAATTATTTTTTTCTAAAAGATCATTCCATTGAAAGCAGCTTTGGTTCAAAACTTCAAATTGTTCAACTGAACCTGTGAATCAGTGTGTTGTATTTGGGGTGCTAATAGATTTGTCTTTTGAATTATTTCTATAATCCAACTCAAGATATATTAAATTTTTTCCAAAATACATACATTTTTGTACTGTTCAAAATCATAAAAATCAATCATGTTGTAGATGTTTGGTTCAGGGTCCATGTTAGATTAGATTGTGATTGAAATCCGTGGTCATGCAATCTGAACTTTGACTATCAGAGAAGTCTTACCGTGTGCTAGACATTCTTATGCGTAAGTGTATTTGAGTAACTTGTGTATTGAGCTTTTTGTTGTCTGAAAGTTTTGAAGTTCTAATTACATGAGTCAGGTTCAAATAGAGCACCTTGTGTTCTGGGCATTTTTTAAAGTTTGGAGGATCAAATGATTGATGTGACAAATATTATGCGTAATTAGGATTATGCAGAATGAATGAGGTGGTCAAAATTGATTGGATATTGGAGCCCATTTTAAGCATCATTTACAATCACATTACGGATTGCAAAATCATCGACAATGACCTATCAACGGCAATATGAAAATTCTGTACAACCGTAGATGCATGTCATGTTCCATCTTCCATGTCTATGTATAGTTAAATAATGCGTAATTTCAATTATAAATGGAATAAAAAAGGGATAAATTGGAGAGTTTATTCTGTAGTCTTATATTTTAAAGAGTAAATTATCATGACTAATCTTCAAATTTACTGAATTTTTAATTATCACCTCCAACTTTGAATCATTAGACAAATTGATCCTGGTTAGTTTTTATAGAACATGTGATCTTTACAATGATTTGAGTATTTTATCCTCAACATTTACCACCCTTAAATCTCATGATGGTAGAGTTAATCAACACTTTCTTCTACCAACATTCGTGCTCACTTACCATTCAAAGTCCTTCCAATAATTGAATCTGGAAGATGAGTTGTCCATTAGTAATGGTCGACATAAACTTACAGTAAGGTAAAGGAGGTTCACTGGGCTAGTGCGCGCTACTTATGTTGCACATGGGTTGTGAATAGGTTGGAAAATGACATTGTATTTTCGTTGTACATCTTGTCAAAGCTTTAATAAAACACTAGGTGCGAATAGAGGGCAACTCGTATAGATTCATGCTTCATACCCAATTTTTGTTTAGAATCCATACTCGTCTCCATTTTCCAACGTGATTCGCCTTAAGTACAGCGTAAGAATTTGTTCTTTTATTTAACCCTAATTTAGACAAGTATCCTGCTAGTAAAATGATGGTTTCTTGTCGAGGTCTACATCTCGCATGTCTATGACGCTACACCCAACAAGGTTTCTTTTCTCGATAAAAATACCTCAGCGTATTCATAAGAATATAACCTTAAATCCATGTATAAGTATAAAACAATAATTTTCTCATTATCTTTTGAAAACATGAAAAATGGTGAGAAATTTAAATTGTTATTTCTCACCATTTCTCATACCTCCCAAAAACACAAATCCCCCCCCCCCCTTCATAGTCAAGTACTCTACTCTTGATTCAAATATAAAAAAAAATTCATGATACCAATTCATCCCCGATCAATTTTGAATTTACAAGTATACAACTCAAATTACAAGTCTACATATTCGAGTAATCAACCAAAATCAAACTCCAACCATAATAAATTACAAATGAATTTCAGAAGCCCTAATTTTTAATTAGGACTTGCCAGACAGGGAAAAACTAAACCTTCGGAATGCTTCCATGGGAAACCTCGGTAACAACGGAGGGGTTGAACACGGTCAGAAACAACGGTAGCACAAGTCAGCATTGGAATTGTAATCGTGCTGGTGATAAATCTTTCTTGATGGTACTGGAGCACAAAATGACAGTGGTATGTAAATTACTCTTCGGGCAAAATTTGATACCATTTAGACTAAATAAATTTTCAAAACCCGTAAAACTTCGAATGTATAAACCAATGTATTTAATTGACTAGACAACAACACTCGTGATATCTTTAAAATTAAAAATGAAAACACAAAATTACCACTATAAAAAACCGAAGGTAGAGATAGTAAATTAAAAATTGACTAAAATTAATAGTAACAAGCAATTTACCATACATGTGCTAAACTTATTAGTATTTTTTGAAACACAACACATTGAGCTAGGAACACAAAAGGCACAGGAACGAGAGCCGCTGAGAATGAAGCAAGCCTGTCATTAACTAAATCAATTATGATCCATAATTATAGTTTGTCGAACTAAAACTTTAGAAGATGAGAGGCCCTGACTGTTATCTTAAATGTTGTATTATATAAAGAGGCTTATTTTACTGTAAACACCTATAGTATGATGTTGTAGGCATCTTTAATAAACTCATAAATAGGTCTTACATTTAAGGAGGGACTTAACCTATTAAAAAGCAAAAAAAAAATTGTCCACTAACCCACAGCCCTAGCTACATACTTTAAATATGTATGTAATGACAAGAAATCTCTATCCATCAACATGAATCAAAGAAACGCTGAAACATAGAGGCACCATAAGAAGGTAGTACAATCTAAAAGAAAAAAACCAATTTGAACTTTATGGACTTCAAGAGCACATTAAGAAGTGAATCTTCTACCAATGTAAAACTAAAGTCCATAACATAGGGACTTGCAAACGAGGGAAGCAGAAAACTATGACAGCTGACACTTGCAAACAGGGGAGGGAAACCACAAAAGTGCTCGCGAGTCACATTGAGAGTTTGGGGTCGTGGGCGGAAGTCACAAATAGAAAGGAAAGACGTTCTTTCCAAGGGGGATGAGAAATGAGGAAACGTTTGGGTATTTTTATGGAGAAAAATTTTAAATTCTTTTCCAAACATTTTGACTAACACAAACACACTTATTTCTCACTTTTCTTTGAACTTCACTTTTTCAGACTGTCTGATTGATGCAAAACCTCCCATATTCATATCAAAAAGCCTAAAGAAGCTGTCGTTCTAAGAGATCAAATTTACTATAAATTGATAACAGGAAAATAATGCATACCTCACAACACTACATATTGGTGGAAAACTCTAAAATAACATTATAAATGCCTCGGTCATTCACTTTCCTCTTGATTATCAATGTGATTAATTTTCTGGCAGTGATACATCTCAGCAATCTGCCATCAAAAAACCACAACACGATGATGAAAGAAATGTCCATGAAATTGAATACACGGTAGGAAAATTCCTTTACCTGCTCTGATGTTGTGGCTTGATCAGGATTCTTGTCATCTCTAACCCGTATTAAACGTGGAAAACGGAGGGAAATTCCCTTTGAAACAACACAATAACAATAGATTAGTCAAGTAGTTGTCTACACATACAAGTATAACAACAAAATAAAGAAATTTTTAAACAAAAAATTAATCAAAAACCTTTAAACCTACCTTGCTTGGATCCACTAAACCACTAGCAGCACGATGAACAGGACTAATACTCAAATCTGCAGCTTTTACCTCCCAGACCTGTCAAAAAATTTTATAGCTCTGATAAATCTATTGCAGATGGGCATATCTTATCCAAACAAGGTCCAATTATACTGATGCACATAACCTGATACATCAATTCTTTGAACGAAAATTGATTCCTAGAATATTGGTATGTAAACAGGATAAAAATGATTACATGATTTATATAAAATTTGACGTTTTTATCAATATTTTTCATTGTCTCGGTAAAAGGCAAAATTTAAATAAAATAAGATACAAAATTTTTTATTAAAATTACAAGTAATTTTCTTCTGTAAGGATGTGGATCTCATCGGTTGCTATTAAAGAATATTAATTTATTAAATTTGTGTGTTATGGATTTAGTCCCACACTACCGTATTGATTTTTTCCTTGTAGTCTCTATATATAGAAACATTGTGTTTGCCAAAGAACAACTTTTAACTTCCACCTATTTCTTTGTTTTCATGATTGCATATAGAAAAAGATCGTGCAAACATTCTTCGTTCAAGAAAAGCCTATGGCTAGGTAAAAATGCCTACCCCTATCAAGCCTTGGCTCCTAGGCAGATTCCATCCAAACCAGATCCAATTATACCAATACAGACAAGCTAAGACAGTACTTTTCATGGGCCTTAACAGAAATGCTAATTAACATGATATGCCCGCAAATGATTTTAGACACATAAATGTTAAAAGCATGGATAATCTGGGAAGAAGATACACTTCTAACACTAAACTCAATGCAAGGTACCGACCAGTATTAGGTTATGAAGAGATTCTAAACTTCCAATTACATGCAATCTTATATTGACAAGTGGAAAGATTATTGTTAGACATGTAATTATTATGTTGGTTGCATTGTTAAAGTAAATAGATCTCTCTCTTGGTATACATGTGTATCTAAATGTATGCATGTATATGTATATGTATTTGCTAATTAAGATTCATCTTACCTGTAATGTCACACAAAGCTAAGATTTAACACAACATAGTCCATTCCTTGACCGCCACCAGTCACCTATGTTCATGATCATTCTCATGGGCTTGATATTCTCCTAGGTCCATCCTTTATAAGATACTCAAAAATGCAAAAGGGATATCATTGCTACTGCACCCCTTTGAAGGACTATGGGTACATAGGATATTACCTTCTCTAAATTTATACCATTCTTATCCATGCTGTAGGTAGCTTCACACTTTACCAACAATTTTACTCATATACCTCTCGCTACCAAGGCAACCACACCATACCCCTCTTCATGTCTGCAATTGTCATCCATGAAAAGGGAACAACACACCAAATTCATTTAACTTCTAGAGATCCAAACACCCTAAATATTCGCCCATCTATTTTTCTGTCAAAGAAAATACAACACTAAACCCCTCCCTATCTCATTATCTAAATATTAATAATATATTAGACAGACGCTCTAAATTTAATTCAATTTTCAAGGGTTTTTATATATTTGTTCGGGAGTTTGTTATAGTATAGAGATTTTGTTCTCATTCTCTTTAATTTTTCTTTCTGATTTTATATTTGAATTATAAGTTATGATCAAAGAATATTCTTTTTAATCATACGCTTATAATTTGATTCCAATTTTTAAATAATCGGACTATTAACTCCATTTAATTGATGTGTACTTTCAAGATAAAACATTGCTATCTCTGCAATGTGGACATCTATACGTATTATCTACAAAATTTTAATTATCAATAAATGCATCTTTTGGATCATTGGAGAACAAAAAAGTACTTAGTATGCATGCTTATCTTGTCTGCATTGATTTTGTCTACTAGTTTGAACTCAATCTGAGGCCTATATTTCAATGGGGATATCATTGGTCAATTCATATGTATGGGATGCCTTTTTTTACTCAATTCATTAGTTTTATTAAAATTTAAATTTAATGGGTTTTTGTGCATCATGCCTTTAGCTTGTAGTCTTGTCCTAAAGCTTCTAATTAAATAAAATTCAAGGTTTTTCTACTGAAATTCAACATTTCTGTACGTTTGCACTGTCTCCACCGAATTTTCCATTGATGTTCAATGTCACCTTTAAGCAAAACGAAAAGGAGACATTCATAGCATTTTCAAGGTCAAGCACAAAGTTTTCATTAATGCTTCAACATCAGGCTACTCAAGTTGAAGGAAATTCTGTTGCAGGAAGAAGCACAAAGGTTGAATACATTGTGATGACTATGATAGAATATTCATCATCAACAACCATATATTTCTCAAGCACACAAGGCACGTTAAATTTGATTGGCATTACATTCAAAATTTGGTGGCGTGAAAACAAGAAATGCGTGGAAGATTTGAAATTTAGTGATAATAATGAAAATCCAGCAATGTGGGACTATTACCCACTACCCAACACATAATAACCCTAACTTATTCATATACAAAACAAGTGATGAAGAGAATGATAACTACATACACTCGTTCCAAAGGAGTTTACAAAGATTGGGGAGTTACCAAGTTGAGTTATTATGCAACAAGTAGGTCAAAGAAAACTTTAGATATATAGTTATTATGTCAGTCGTATTGCTAGCGCATAAATAGATTTTCATTTACCATAAGGTTATTAAGGTTATATAATTATATATAAGCCGTGTTATGTCAAAGGTTAATTAAAATTAGTTTTACATCAATAATTATTCCTTTGAATTCAAGCCCATAACAGTCACATAGAAGCAACATTGTTGTTTCACCAAGCTTACCATAAGGGAAGATACACTTTTATATGATTTAAATGATTAAACTTTTATCTTTTGCAGTGAGATGATTTGTAAACAGTTTGATAGTTTGGAAAGGTCTGAGTACATTATGCAAGATTACAGGCTTCCAATTGATCAAAATTGGCTACAGAAATGAATAAGGGTGGAATTATCATTACGAATCACAGGATTTGGGTCAGGTACATGCTATTCATTGGGGGAAGTCAAGGTATTTGAATCATGTTATTATGTCAAAGCTGCCATCCAGGATAATTATGCTTTCAAGATACGAAAAAACTTTTTTGGTTTATTAGAGTTGTGTTGTTTTTCTTCCTTGCATATCTTTGTCTTAGTTTTGCAAATTAGCACTGTCACTGTTGATTAACAATTCTAGTGAAATCCAAATTACCTTAAAAAAAATTTACCATCTATATTTACCAAAGTTTCTTGACAGAAAACCATGACTAAAAAACATAAATAAATATAGCACTAAACAAATCATATTGCTAGTAATCATGAAATAATGTGGCACGCTTCTCTTCCCTTTTTAAATAAATTTTTTTTAACAGAATTGAATGGCATTTAAGCAAGTAAAAACCAATGCTGCCAAACACACCCATTCTACCTCCGATACTCAACCAATGCAAACAAAAACAACAATCCAGACCATAATCTCACTAGATGAGGTTCACAACATGAATCTTTTTTTCCATATATTTCTATCTATAATCAAATATTCAGTTAAATTACATAAATTTAATTGTTTTCTCATAATTTCTAACCAAGAAATTTTAAACTTTCTTCCTACTCTTTCAATTTCTTCTAAACTAATTAATTCTCTTTTTTTAATTAGTGCAACCAATAGAAACAAATAATGAATGAAAAAGGAGGAAAGCACGCCCGCACATCCAAAATAAGGCAAGCATGAAAAAGGACAACAGTAGCAAATGCAATCCCTTCAGCTTGTGTATCACGAACTCAAACATGAGAATCTGAAAATACGTTTTATTTAAGTCTGTAATTTTCCTCTACTTTCTAATAGAGTAAAGAAATCACAGTAAGTACAGACTTCAAGTTAACGAAGTAAACAGTACTTTTAGACAATCACGAACTCAAAAAATGCCATATTAGAAATTTATCACCTGAACCGGTTCAAACCACACATCTGGGTTTGTGCTGTCACCATAACGGTAATATGACTGCACATGAGTAATTTTCATCTTTAAAACAAATACAATATAAAGCATGTAAAAATATACTTAAATGGGGAAAATTGTCACCTTTGGTCTGGCAATAACGTTATTCTGAAGGCTGGAAGAACGCTCTTCCAAAACTTTTTCAGTAAACCCAGTACCTAAAAGGTCAAAATTTTAATTCTGCAGGCTAAATTACCTAACAAGATTGCTTCCACCATTTTGGCTATTTAAAAAAAAAGAGAGATTAAAATAAGGCCATTAAAAATAAGAGTTTAAAATAATAATCAATCACAGATCTTACCTATGTTGCATATTGTTTGATATTCTTCATTCTGTTCATCATAGCAGGCAAGAAGAAAAGAACCATACACTCCTAGAAAGGGAAATGAAAATTTTTAAGAAGAGGTGGGAAAGATTTGATGTACCTGCTATGGATGCAAGTTAAATAATCATGGAACAAAATCTAAAGTGAGAAGAGATTAAAAACTTAAAAAAAATCACAAAAATATCTGTGGCAAGTTAATAATGAGTCAGCAAGATATACAACCAGCAACAGCAACCAGCTTACAGAATAGAAACTAACCAGTTCATTTTCCACAAAAACAAATGAAATATAAATAACCACAAAAATATCTGTAGCAAGTTAATAAAAAGTCAACGAGAAAAAAGCAGTGCTCTACAACCAGCACTTGGAAAGCAGCATAGGGAACAGAAAGTAACCAGTTCGTTTTCCACGACCATGAAATGCAGCAATAGGCACCAAATCTACTGAGTCTCCAATGCTGCAAAATGTGGTTCTCACTTATAATATGATAATAAAAAATTAGTATTTGACAAGATAAAGACCAAGATAAGAAAAGATGGAAAAACAAATCTCATAAAATATCTAGAGTATTTTCAACCATCTACCTGTCCATGTAATCTTTTTTCAATTTCAACCAGTTATTTGATCGCTTTGAAGGTTCATATGTAGCATCCGTATCCAATGTTTTGATTATCAATCCTTCACAACTATACAAGATAGGAGGAGTCAGATGCAAATTGCTTCACTTTCTAGACAGAGGCCAAATTCTCAGACACAATGTCACATATTCATATGATAGCCATTTGTAAATTCATTCAAATACAATTATTAACAATACTAATGAAATGGCATGTGGTAGAATAAAAGAGGAAGATCAATTGTAGATTCTTTCCTGCCAAATTGCCAAAGAAAATTAAACTTCGGTTTTCATGGAAAACTAAGGCTTAGAGCAGTCTTATCTAAGGATAACTTTATCTTACTCTATAAACATCAAAGTCAAGCTAATTATGCAAGTTTCTTCTTCTGAATAATTAACTTATTAAATTTTAGATCAGGATTATTACAATTTACTCCTGTAACATAAGCCTTTCTTTTATGGCCTTCATTATGTAATGGAGAGTTCTAAAGAAAAGTTTTAATTTGCTATGTTGTATTAACTCTCCCCTCTATCTTGATGATTGTACCCTATCTGGCATTACAAATTAGCTTTTTTTTGCTAAATGATGAAAAAAGTCAGTGTGATGCAGTATTCACATATGTTACTCAGAGCAAACTCCAGCATCAATACCTGCTTCATTGCAGACTTGCAGAAATAAATCAATATTTTGTATCTTTTCTCCAAGTGAAACGAATAATAAGTATGGATATCACATAATTATTGTATACAACTAATGACAGAGATATACGACATTAGAGAACTGGTCAGTAAAATCTAAAATGAAATAAACTAGGGGCGCATGACTAGAATACCTGTGTATAAATAATGACAGAATACCTGGAATTCATAGAGCTTTCAAGAAATTTCTGTATTTCCTCAAGATCATTTGAAATCAATGCTGTTGCAAATTGAAATAATCCCAGTGACTCCTCAAAAGAATTATAGAGATGCTGCAATAAAAAGCATAATTGATTTTAGCTTTCAAGATGATCATCCTTCACTTTTTCTGAAGCAAAAATAAAATAAGGAAGATAGCCAGCTAAACATCTAAAATTTAGAATATTATATGCCTGACAGAAGCAGATATCAGAATTGACAAATTCCTTACCTCTCTGCGAACTCTGAGTTGTTCTTGGAGGAGAGGCTGGCCGTTCAAATATAATATGTCAAAAGCAAAGATGCAAACCTCAACTTTTATGTCATTTAAGTTGACATCTTTGCGTGCTCGTGTGCTAAGAATCTGAAAGAAAATACAATTAATCTGTGATCCTTTCATATAAAGGTATGTGACAAACTGGAAACAGATTCATTATAACATAAGCAATTCTTGAAATAACTTGCTTTCTTCACCTGGTGCAAAGAGAGATTGCCTTTAATGTTACCGTTTGATTTCTTTATTGTGGAATCTGACATACCAACTGTTCTGTTGTCTATTTTGTGATATGTCTAATTTCTTGGAAATTATATATAATATTTATGTAGTTAATTTGACTTCCTTTGTGTTTCAGACCCCACATATAATTCCTAATACAGAATTTTGCAAGAAAAATATTTTAAATGGTATCACAATAAGAATTCTGGAGTAATATACAACTGGCAATGTCACCATCTTCCACACTCTTCTTAAAGACAAGCAACACAATGTTTGTATTTTTTGTTTTCATTTTTTAATGGAAAAATACTAGCAAGGTATAGTAGTTACCTAGGAAGCATAGATTCAGATGGTAATGCCAGATTTTTTTATACACGTAATATTTCAATAGTACAACCCACTTGCAAAAAACTAATGAAAGTCGAACTTAAAGTTTGTAAATAAATAATGAACCTGGAAAGGCAAGATTTTCTGCTTTTCACGGTCAAAAGCTACTACTTCACAATCAAGTACAAAAGATGTCACAGAAGACTTCTTTGATCTGCTTCCAAGGCAATAATCAGGTACCAGTGAATCCATATATGAGCCAAGCCAAGCAATGTATACATATGATTTTTTTTGTCGCTTAAGCAAAAAAAGAACAACATGGCTAACATCAAGAAATTAAACTTCAAATGTCACACTTCTATGAAACTATAGGTGCAAAAGGGATTCAACTTCGATTTTGTATTGAACTTCACTAGGTTGAAAAATCAATGAGTGAAGAAAAATTTTGTTTTGTTGAAGTCATGTCAATAGAAATATGACAAAGAAAACGTTTTGTTGACATCAGTTTTGATGTTGTTTCGACAATTCAAAAGGCCAACACATGTCAGAAAAATTAAATTAACATGTGTTAATGTTTAATTCCATGATGGAAATTCATTTAAAATATAGAAGAATACAAAAATAGACTAAAAATGCACATTTTGGTTTGGAACTTTAGGACAAGTTTTTCTATCAGCAATGAGCAAATATATAAAATCAAGAAAAAAGGAGCCCCACACAAGCCATAGACAAAATAAAAAGAAAAAAAACTAGGCTTCAAAACTTTCGGACAAGCTAAAATAACCAATTGGCATTTAGGACTAATTTATTTCATTTCAAGATATTTATGGCATTACAAGTACCGTGCACAATCAATAGATTAAAAACTAATGAATTAAAATACAAGATACTATATTGGGGAGAGGTGTCCTTCCAAAAACAAATGATGAGAATCCCTAACAAAGTTTCACAAAATCTACATGTTGCATGGACTCCTTTTGATCTCAATGGAAGAAATGTAAGAATCCAAATAAGAATTGGCCAAAATTTGGTGAACCATTTCTTGCACCATATCATAGGTGGCAGCTGAGCATAATAAGAAAATCTTTAATGGAGTTATAGGTGTGGATGGCCACTTCTTTAGTAGTGTCTTCCAATGTGTGGTTGATTGGACGAAGTGTTGGAGGGCCACTATGCTATTGCGGAAAAGGGTGTGTTGGCTTGGCTTCAATCTCTTGTCACACCATGACAAAGAGTTTTAATGTTCAGAATGTTTCTCAGTTTCTTTATTGTATCTGTCCTTTTGTCATTGGGTTTCCCATCTCAGAAAACGTCTCTGAGTAGTTATTTTGGGTTTTATTTTTAGACTTCTAGTGGCTTGTGTAGGCCTCCTTGCTTTTCATTTTTAATGAATTGTCATTGTGGTTGCTATATATTTAAATGCAAAATATTGTCCAAAATAGGCAATCAATATGATAAATAAATAGATAATCAACTAGTAACATGATGAATGCAACATCATTGTATATAAATATATTTAGGTGGAACATAGGGAACATAGGTAATCATATGATTATCTTTAATAATAGAGAAAAATTCAAAAAACAGCAAAGAGTATAAAAACATTATTACCATGTTATTCCTAATTTTCACAATTCTCCTGTTTATAAAATGTTGAGATTCTTTAAAAACAGAAATTACTTATAATTTATAATTGATTTTGGATTTATGCTAGGAAGGTCAACAATAGAACTTATTCATTTACTTAGAGGACTAATAAAAAATTTTAGAGTTAAAAAAAGTACATTCATATGATTTTCGTTGATTTAAAGAAAGTTTATGATAGAGTATATAGAAAATTTATCACTTGACCACCACTACCGAACCCAATTCCCCTATCACCTTCCAAGTGCTCTTAAACTCCAATATCTCAACTCTCGGCATCAAGGATGTCAAGTGTTGTTAATCCACACCAGTATAAGGAGAAACATTCCTCCAATTTAAGCCACCATCCTTAAATGAATCACCAAGAATGCCCTCTCTAGGATAGTTTTTGAGGTGTTGACAAGACATCCTCCGATGACTAGAAGCCATTCACCCCCACAGATGTCTCTAGCCCCAATAACCCCCTGCCACCTTTATCCAATAAACCCTCACAGCACTGACAAACCCAACTATTTCAGCAATTTATACTCCAATTCCCTTGTTCAAAACATTTCAAACACCACTCTACAGCCCAGTCATTCCAACCAACCACTGACATGCTACCCAACATATCGCATTTGCACCTGTTGCCACAGCACTCCCACAATCCTTTCTACTCCACTCCCACAATTGTCTTTGGACCACAACCAGCCACCATCCAACCATCACAATCACTAGAAGAGGCAATACAATGCCTTATGTTTCATCTTCCAACCCAACCTTCCATATTTTATATCCTGTCTCTAAATTCAAAAACTAAATTGTCAACAAAATTTCACCAACATATGTTGAAGTCGGACACCATTGCTAAAAGAGGTTGCCAAATTAGATTAAGAGAGAAAGAACCAACTAGTGGAGTTTAATCAATGTTCACTTCTAGTGAACATTCTTTTTTTGTAATAAATAATGGCATCCATGAACAAATAATGACAATACAATATAGACAAGGAAAACATAGATGATGAGAATAGCCAAATAGCCAACCAAGCAAGCAACGGCATAACTTGTCATGCTGTTGCAACTATGTCAATAAGTAAACTGCTTACCTTGTTTCAGAATGAGCTAGTTCTACTGGATAGAACACAAGATTAAGTGTCTATGACCAAAAAGATCAATATAATAACAAAGGTGTTGTTTTACCTTGACAAGGAATTTACAACATCTGGATACTTTCCTGTGTTTTTTTCAGCATTTCGGCTGTATATCTCAACAGAGCCATCTTCCACGAAATGTATCTATATAAAAATGGTAAATAAGAACATAGAATTCCCACCAAAACATGATCTGTTATATGGTGATTCTCAGTTCTCTATCAATTTGTTAAAATAAATTGAATCCCAATAATAACATAATGAAGATGACAAGGCAGAAGCTACACCTGTGCTCTCTCCCCATCATACTTGTATTCACAAGTGAATTCCATCCCTTGAAACTTATCCAAGATCTCTGACACACCCTTAGTTGGCTTTGCTAACATAGGACGCACAGGCACACCTAATGAAAACCTACAAATTTCGGAAATCTTCCATATACCAACCTGAAGAAGACTTCGAACAATTTTATCATAGTCAGGCAGAACAGAGTACACTTGCTTCATGATTTGTGTGGCCTGGGAAATGCACCATTGTCAAAAAATAAAAAATATAGCAAATTGAAAAATATATGTTTTTTTAAAGAAACTATTGAAATAAAGAGCTTCAGATTCATCTGAAACTTAGGTGAGAACAAAAAATGAATTGCACTAATATTAATGGTCATACAACAATGTAACATATTACAAAATAAAACAGATCTACATTGGCAAGCAATAATAGCCAAGTGTCACCCACACCAAATGCACAAATAGCAGTTAACTATGGAAGTCAAAGGCATTAGTTGGGACAGAAAAGAGCAAACCGCTTCAATGGAGGATTGAGTTTGATGTGATGCAGGAGGCAGTTCTTCAGAATTTGCAGCCGCCTGACCAAGAGCTGCTAGGACAGTTTGTTCTGCTAAACCAATTCTCATTTTTGACTGCATCCAACATTTGAAGACATATTGTCTCAGGAAGATCAACAATCAATGCTTTAATTTTAACATGTGGGATTGCCATGTGAATTCTTTCTCTATTTGCAAAAACAAACATGAATCATTTCCCTTCATTTACTTCTATCCATAATTAAATATTTTGCTAAATTATATAATTTTAATTTTTTCACTATTTTAATTGAATCCTTTCCCTTCATTTAATTATTTTGCTTTTCCTCTGTCTTTCAATTTCACTTATATTAATTACTTCCATTTTCCTTAAATGCACGTCTATAAGCCTTGGATCAACATGACCAAATCATCCAAGACAATTTTCTCTTATTTTTACTCTCAATTGGTACAAGACCTACTCTATTCTCAATGAATTCCTTTTTAACTAATCTCATATTGTATTACCACCCTTCTATCTTAATATTCAAATCTTTTTTATACTAATTTTACGTGCATGTTCATGTTTAACAGCTGAATATTTCATGTTATATATTCAGGTAAATAGATGTCCCGTAATCCTTCAAATTCTAAGGTATCACTTGCTAATTCCGATTTAGAATTAATTCCAATTTTAAGTAAAACTATGTCACCAACAAATGGCACATACAAAGGTATTTCTCATTTAATTTTCTTAATTATTTCATCCATATTTAAGTTAAATAGGTAAATATTTAAAGATGATCCTAATTATAAGCACACATTGATTGAAAATTCTTAGTTTCTCCTCTTAGATTTTTAACATTGGATGATACTTTACATACCTCTGATAATCTCAATATTTATCTTTCACTAAAATCTTATCATATTCATACTTAATACACTTCCCTTGAATCAAATATCTAGCTTTCCTTTCTCTTGCCTTAAAAAATTTATAAATATTCTTTTCCCTTGTTTTGTGTCCAAACTGTCATATAACACAATATAAACTTGATTCTTAACTTCACTACCTATTTTCTTAACCTTTTTTACTAACTCATATTTTTCACAATTCCCATCATTTTTACAATTATAATAGGTTTTGTAACATTTTTATTTTCTTTTATAATTTTTTCTACATCATCATTCACATCTTTCATATTATTTTTACTAATCTTATTTTCTTAATAAGATTTGTTATTGCCTTTCCAAAAAAGCATCTGATATTGATAACCTATTTTTTTAGTTGAATTCTCTCTCAATATAATCTTACAATCCTTACACATCCTTTGATCTATTTTTCTAATAAGGAAAAAAGTTATCAAGCATTTAACCTACTTTTAAATGTAATTAAATATTCCTTTCTCTTCGTAAGATAAATATTATTTATCAAAATTGTAACCTTCCTTTCCTAACATGTATTTTGTTTCCCAACATTACCATTTAAAATGCATATACATTAATAACATTATCTCTTATCGTATTATGTGCTTAGTATAATTCTATCATATATTCTTTTTACCTCAATAACTCCATCTTTTAAACTTCTATTACAAACTCACTTTTACACTTATCTTTTCCAATGTACCATAATTTATAACCGTTATTTTTTATTAATCTAGATATTTCTTTCGCCCATTTAGTCTCTTGCATACATATTATGCTATTTTTTCTTTTTAGTATTTTGTGTTAACAATTCATATATTCCAAATTGTTAGCTTAATTTTAGTGTGTTCAACTAACTTCTTACCTACACCCATCCCCTAAAATGCAAGAAATAATGCTTTTTTATAATATCCAGTCACCAATGTAGATCTCCTATATTTACACCCAAGGGGTGCAATGCTTCCTTCTTATTTCTTATCATTGCACTCAAGATCCAACACAATTCATCATTAAAAAATTTACAACCCAACAATTTATCTCTATGATTTGTCTATAATGTATTGAAAAGTTTTTACAATTGGTTGTCTACTAATTTTTAATTCTTCACTTTTACCAAAACTTGAGGCAAACTATGTAGGAAATAACCTAAAAAGATGGAGTTTGTCTCAGCAAGATAAGTGTTTTATTATAAGTGTTGTCCGAATCAAACCTGCAGTAAGCGTATTAAGTATTGAGGTTCACAATCTGTTGCTGCTACAAGAAGTCCTTTGATGTGGTTTCTTTTCTTGTCCTGGCTGTCCTTCCCAGTTTCCTGTTGCATTTAAAGCAAAAACCAATTAAAAAGTCTTTCAAATATACAACATACTATTTTCTTGACTCCTGTGATTTTGCCGCCTACTGGTTAAAAACAATATTTTCTTAACTTTAGACCTCAACTAAAAATCACAGTTATTAGGGTGCCAAGGGAGCTAGCCAGTGAGCCAAGGCACCTGGGCACTTATATAAAAATCTAAATTTTATTTGTTATGCATATATTTATTAATAATTATGAATACTTATAGCTCTATTATTTCCTAAATAAAATTAAAATGCATAAATAATCTTAAGATAACATCAAAATCCAAAGTGTAATAATAGTAATATGTACATTTCGGAAATATGTATGATTATCTATTTCAATAATCATGTATATTTTAGAAATATTTCATTTATATATATATATCCAAGCCTTTTTGTAATGAAAAAACCTTAAAAACCTAAACATTGAAAAAATATCTGTAAAAGAAACACCAAAACATTGTAGGACCCAAAACATAAAAACCTTCTGGAATGTTATCTTTTTGTAACATGATTTTTTTCAAAAATGCAGTTGACTTAAGTCAGCTGACAATTTAAACTTCATGCACGTTGTGTTTCTGAAAATAAATGTTGAGTGTATTACCAATAAAAAATCAAAATGGATGATTAGGAATCCAATAAGCAAGAATATGAAAAGTCCAAAGAGATTATTGACAGAAAAATAATGCCATTCAATAAAAAGGTATGTGAAAAATCAAAAGATTTATTAACTGAGAAAATATCACGCAACCTTAATTTACACCAGAAAACTAAGTGCTAGGTTGATAACAAAATTGGTAAAAAAGTTTTAATCATTGTGTTTGAAATTAAATCTCCTAACAAGAAGGACACATGCACGACACCACTATTTCAATTTGAGAGTGTTCCACCCTTTTATGATTGGCCACGTAAAAATCTTCAAGATCAAAGATTGAAAAGCAAGTGTGTCACCAGAACTCAGTCAAATATTTAATATATCACATGATGGTTTTCTTCACTCTCCATGAAATTTCTTCAAAGCTATAAGACTCAAAGTTCTAAACTGCGTGGTCATCCGTTATTGGTTTTATAGCAGGTATAAATATAATGCTGGACGGCATTAAAGTTGGAAAAGGCTCCAGAAATGGTAATGTAAAAAGCGATTTTTATCTTAATAGTGGCATAACATACTTCTAAGATAGTCCAAAGGATTTAGATTGAATAGGTCAAAAACTAAATATATGGAATGCAAATTCAATGAAAATAGGAATGATAACAAAGATATATACTCAGATGATCATGAGATTCATAAAAGGAAGACTTTTAAATACTTGGAATCTATAATAAGTACCAATAATAAAATTATAAAGAATGTTATTAATAAGATTAAAGTAAGATGTATGACATAGGAAGATTTAAATTTATGTAAATAAATTTTTGACCACAAATAAAAATACAAGGTAGAAAAGAATTTATGTTGCTACCCCACGTGGTAGGATTATGGTTCACATTGTTGTTATTGTGACATAACATACTTCTCGATTTACTAAGCATCAACAAGGAAAAGACCAAAAGTAAGGGGCAGTATATTTACTCCAACATAAACTACAAAAGATGATCAATATTTTGATGCATGGCTTGTATAAATTTAGAAGCACATTTCAGAAATCACTTGGAAAATAATCAACAGATGTAAATTTTTTTGAGAAAAATAGCACTGTTGGCGGATAAAGATCCACTGGTCATGGATGCACCACCAGTTCACAAATTTACATGCATCTACTTTTAGCCTACTCTTCATATAGGAATGCCATAGGATGTGAATGGAAAACAATCCAAAATGACAATTCTTCTAAGCTCCTTATTTTGGAACATGTTCGATATTAGGTTGAATGATGCTGCTATTATTAACAAAAATAAGTCACCTTTGCAATAGCCCGGAAGGTATTGAAAACCTTTGCAACAGTCAAAGGCTGTGGCTTGAACATCATTTTCTGAGACGACCGACTCCTTTTTGCAACAAGACCCAAGTCACCTAGCTCCTATAATGAAACAAAAGACAAACATTACAATACATGAAAATTGAAAACAAGAAAACCAGTTAACAATGAATAAAAATCCAAGCAATACCAGACCTTGAGTTGCACCTTGACATACTCCTGATTGCGACCGTAAGCATCAGCGAGGGATCTAATAATAGCAGCATCCCCAATACCGAGCTCCAAGCCTTCATGCGGCGGTGCTATCCTATTTGCCGCAAGATACACAACCGCAGCAAGATCCCTGGGAGTAGTCGCGATCACCGTCCGAAAGACATTGCACATTATATCCGTCATCACGCTTCTCCTGGATTCGTTGGAGATCAAGTCCAGCGCGCGAGCAAGAAACAAGAACGGCACCGGATCCTCCGTCCTCCACGAAGCGGCATATGTAGGTTTGAACTCGGCTGACTTCTTCATCAGCTCGGCGGCAGCATCCCTCACTCCGGCGGGCGGGTCTCGCTCGATCTCTCCGTTCCACTGGTTGACCTGGGGTTGATCGGCGTCCCCATTGGCCACTGCAGCCAAGGGTTGGCTGGCTTCCCGGTTTCCCCCGCTTCCCGGGGTTTTGGGCTTCTTAGGAGCCGTAGCGTCGAGAGGGGGGTTCCGAGGGCTGGAGGAGGACTTCTTGGCGGCGGCGCGGTTGGCGCCCGGCATGAGGGCGTCGAGAATAGTGCGCTTTGGGGGCATGGATGAAAGTGAAGGAAGTGGGGATGTGGACTTTCGACGGGGTTTAGAGAGGGAGAGAGAAGGTTCGTTGTCGGGGTTGGAGAAGAAAGGAGATGTCTTGAACCAGAGTGGTGTGAGGGAAGGGCGATGGAATTGGAATCTCAACATGAAACAGTGAGGGAAGGCAATGTTGGAAACGCGGGAGTGTGTGGCGCGCGAGGCCCGACTGGCCGACGGAAGATTTTGGGCGTCCGGTTCTTTTTTTTTTTAAAAAAATAAATATTATTATATCATATGTATATATGTTTATATCAAAAGAAATTGTGACCACCGCAGAACAGATTTTCTTTCAATTAAGTCTTTTCCTCGAAATAACCTTCGTAGACTACTTGTAAGATGATCTTATTTAAAAGTTATTATTTGATATAAATTAAATTGCAGCCAATTAATATCTTTAAAACATGTCCTCCCCAATTAAACATAAAATTAAATCTTCATATGATCTTATAATTCAATTATAATTAACAAGCATTATAATTTAATTACGTTATGCAGTTCTAGTTATAACACGTGACAAAATTAAACAACTAAGCAGAACCTCGTTATCCAAAAAAAAACTGAGAACCTAAACAAACGAAACCAAAAGAAAACTACTAATTGGTAATCATCTAGAATCTTGGCCGCCTCTGAATTTCCACGATTTCCGGTGGATAACCTGCCCTACTGATTAAGTAAGTCTTGAACATGAGAAGGTACATAGAACGCCTCATTTACAAAATTAGCAAAAATGAATCGGCAACAATTTCTAGTTTCGCAAGGCTCACTATTCTTCGTCATCCTCGATCTCTTCATCTTCTTTGTCCTGCAACTCTTCATCTTTGTCTTGTAGCTCTTCATCCTCGTCTTCCTTTTCCTAAGATAACAATGGCATTCGGTGCAGCAAGATTATTAGGCAGCAAACAAAAGTCAAGAAACACCTGAAAGAAAAAAGAATGGAAACAAATTTACGCACTTCATTCTCAGCGCTATACTTCTCCAAGGTCTTTTCATACTCGGCCTTCTTTTCTGCCGCTTTATCTAGATAAGGCTTCTTCTCCTGCATAAAACACGGTTATGAAAAAGACAATAAGAAATTTAACCTCAGCATAAGCTACGAAAAAGCCACGGTAGTGTACTATTTTATTACATAAGCAACTAAATAAATGAGAAAAAATAACAACTGGTTCCTTAAGATTATACAGAACACGTACGTCATCGGTCATGGATTTCCATCTTTCACCACCTTTCTTAGAAACCTGGATGGATAAAAATGGCAAGGAATTACCCAAGAGATTAACTTTTCCCATATAAGATAAGTAAACGTCCATGTAAAAAAAAGGGAAGCAAGGAGTGAAACTGTTTGGTTCTTTACCAAGGCTACACCCTTTGAATCAGGGTTAGATTCCTTGAACTCCTTGCGGAAATCATCCCTAACAAACAACAATGCTCCTCAAACATATGCTTAATTTACACGAAAAATAGGTTATATGCAGTGCAAACATTTAAGCAGGGAAAATAAAATACAAGTGAATTTTATATATCCAAGAATTGGAAAAGTACATGAAGAGGATAAAGCCTGAGGGTGGACGCTTGGGCATGTTAGGGTCCTTTCCTCTTCTCACTTTCTTCTCTGGTGCAGAGCAAGCTTTTCTCCTGTCGTTAAAAAAAATAAAAAAATACACAGCATGTGCAACAGTAATGTCAGGAAAAAGAATGAAACAGAGATAGCCAGACGACCCTTGCAATAATACCTTTTAACTGCTTTCTTGGCTTTAACTGTTTTCTTATCTTCAGAAGCCCTTTCGACGATTTGAGATTCTGTGGTCAAGCAACCAACAAATAATTTCAAGACGAGAAACACTTCACGGCATTACAATAGGACAAATTGTATCTCGTGGTGAAATATTTGACGAGGACCTAGGTGCATCTTGATCTTGGAGTCAAGGCTGCAGTTGTGCATGTCAATTAGAACGACGGGTACATCTTTCTTGCATTCGTCACTGGAATCAACAAACAACAACAGTAAACAAGCAAAACATCGGGAAAAAAGCAAAAGTTTTATCCATTCGAATCCGAGAAACCTGAAGAGGTGAAACTGAAAGCATCGAGATATCAAGGACGATTCACAGCAAAAATGAGGGCGAAAAAACAGGCCTAGCAGTGAAAGCTCGACGGATCCAAGGCAAAAACCCTAGGACAACGAAAAGGGGAAGGGACTCACCATCTTGTAAAGGCGCTGCCATCCCTGGCACGCTTGAGCGTGTTATTCTCCGCGTCCACCCTCTTCCTCGGCCTTGGAGGATTCGACTTCGAAGCACCAGCCATTGCACTAGCACCAGTAATACTGCTGCTGCCGCCTGAATCAAAGCGGAGAAAGACGGAAACAGAGGCTGGAGTTGAACGGAAAAAATACGCAAGGAGGGAAGGGGATTTTATATTTTTATTTCTGGGGGGTTTTGCGCGGCTTTTGGGTCGTGGCGGGAAATGGGGGGTTTTTCTAAAAAAAAAAAGGTTGGGCGGAGGGGTTTCCGCCGACTGCCGTAAGCAAAAATGTGCAAGAGTTTCACTACGGTGGGAGAGATTGTGTTACTTATTTTTATTAATAAAAAACATATAATCATCACGCCTCGTCAGGATGGCCGAGTGGTCTAAGGCGCCAGACTCAAGTTCTGGTCCTCGTGAGAGGGCGTGGGTTCAAATCCCACTTCTGATACTTTTTGAAATATTTTCCTTTTTCACTTTACGAATCTTATTGATTTATAAAATTTCTTATTGATTGATAATTTAAACAAGTGTTGGGGGAAACTTTTTTTTGCATGAAAATCAAAATTAGGCGGTTTATTTAATCCCATAATGCTAAAAAAGTAATTTATCTATTAACTTTTAATTTCTAAAACAAATGTTTCTAAAAGATTAGATCAATAAGGTATAAGTTACATCAAAAATCCATAATCTTAAATGCGTCAAAAACAATAGAGGCACATTTGAATCTATTTTACGACAGAAATAAGGTTATAAATCTTGTTAACGAATGTTTTAGCAAAGGGATTAACCATATACCTTTAATTTAAGAATCAAGGTTGAAGATGAGATTAACATTTATTCATGATTCTCGCATTAACTATTACGTTGTTGCGAATGAACACTTTTACACCTAAAGATCCAGATCAGATACTTATGTTCGTCTACTTCTTATAAAAACAATTTTTTTAGCCTAACGCAAGCAATAGTTCAAACAAAGAGTTACATTCACCAAAATCATGATGCGTTGGCTGATTCGATTGATTACCCTTCAGAATTTGCAAGAAATTATCGAACACACTTATTGATGAAGTGTTCCTTGGGCAAGGAGTTACGTTAAGATCGATTTTATTGGATTTACGTCCATGCATGACAGTAACCTTTATTTAACATGTCGTTTTATTGGATTTCCACTAATTATATTCCAGAATTATCGAAAGGAGCAAGTATGCACATTTTTTAAATGATAAAAATAGAATCACTACTTCATATTGAGTTCTTAATTTTGACATATACAATGACGAACGAAAATTTGTCGAAGAGGCTTTGATGTGTTCTTATGACCTCGTTTGAAAATAAGTTTATTGCAGACAGAAAGTTATAATCTCTAAATTTTAAATTAAAATTATAGAAATTTAACTTAAAAATAAAATTAATTTAAAATTAAAAAGTACAAATCTCGTCATTCGTAATAACCCACGTACGGAACAGAATAATAAAAATACCCAAGTCAAAGGCAATGTCGTAATCAACCAAGCCGGTGAATTGTTAAGCCTCACAAGAAACCATAAATTAAACCCCATGCCTTGTCTCAGCTATTGGTATTGGGTTTTTTTTTCTGGAAGATAGCGATGGATTAATAGTCAAGTACAAAAATTTCCGTGAAAAAATTAGAGGCGTCAATCAGATCGGTTTAAACTGTGTTAATATAGTCTAATATAATTAACAACATGGTTTAATTGTCACAATATGAGTTAGTAGGTTAATTTTTAAGATTTTCATGTCAACGACATTGTATGACTACACGATATAACATAACATAATATGATACAAATTTAAATAATGTGAATAACATGATTCAAGTCATTCTTCGGTAATTTTTATAAGTAAAATAAATTCTTTAAAAATTATCAATCATTAATATTTATAAAATGAATATTTAAATATGAATTCTTTTAATGTGATAGATTAGTAGGAAAAAACTTTGATTTTTTTAATTTTATCATACATGGCAAGAGATTTACCAATAATTATAGTATTTTCAATAACATTTAAGCAAAAGTTTAGTATTAGTAGAGTACTTGATAATAGAATATTAATGTTAAATGAGGATATCCTGAAAGTTTTGATGCACGTCAAAGATTGGAAATTTGCTTGATTTTGTGAAAAGAAATTAGATAATTTGATGAAATAATTTTAATTTATAAATGTAAATTTTCATTTTTTTCCCCTTAAATTGTAATAATGTAAATGTAATTTTATGTTAATTAATTATTATTTATGTATTGTAATTTTTAAAATTATTTATAAGTCAAAGTATACTTTGTATAAAAATAACATTTGTAATTTTGTTTGTAAACATAATGATATATTTTTTAAGTTGTATAAATTATATATAGATTAGTAGTTTGAAATCTCATATTAAATTTATTATAATTATATAAATATATAATACTAATGTTATATTAATTATTGAATAAAATAAAAAATAAAAATAGATCAATTTAACATAACCTAATATAATTTAGCATAGTCAATGACATAATTGATTGACACGATTCAATTAGGTCACCTAAAAAATTATATAAGACATAACATAATATGACACAAATGGTATTTAATTATAAAAAAATTATATTGTGTCATACTGTACTAGTCTAATTGACATCTTTAGAAAAAGTCATTCAGATTAAACTAAAAATACATACAGATTCACTAAAAAAATTGCCAAAACATTTCAAAACAAATAATTATTCAACTTCTCGTAAAATTTGATTCATAGATTGACAAAATTTTTAGGTGGTGATCTTGAAGAACTGTCCACGATAGGAAAGTTATTTCAGTTATTATTGTAACCACTAAGCAATAAGGGAATTAACTTAGTACAAAAATTCGAATATTGATATTTATAATATTTTTTATAAATATTCAATCGTAAGTTTGCATTTTTGAATGTTAATGTTTTTTTTAAACGTTCGTCAGGAAGTATTTCTCAAATAAAAAAGGGTGACTGTATATACGACGAAAAGTTGAGAAAATTTTAAAATAATTAAGGAAAAAAAATCAACTGAAAGTAAAATATGAACTTTCAAATAAATTTTTGTATTTTTATGTTTTCCCTTATTTTTTATTATTCTTAATTTTCTCTTTTATTCTTTTTTATTTCTCGTTTTATCTTATTCTTTCTTATTTTCATTTTATTTGTTATTTTCTTTTTTATCTGTTCCTCCTTCTCTTATTTTTCCTTTTTTATTTTTCATTTCCCTTTCTTATTTCCTTTTTTATAAGCATAATATAGAAGATGATTTATTCATCTACTTTTTTCAAGGAGGTCTGTATTTTCTAGAAATTTCATAAAAAGAAAATTAAGAAAAAAAATTAATTTTCAAATATATGTATAAATAATTTTAAATTTTATCCACTATAAATACATATTTACAGTTTTTTGCATCATAGGTCAGAAGATAATTTTGTGAAAAATAGGAGAAACCATAACTCAAACTATTATTGTTTCTTTAATTTTTAACCTGTCCATAAACTTTATATCAAAACGAGTGTAAGTATTATTAAATTCTATGTAAATTTGTGTTGGGTTCAATTGTTCGGACTGACGAAATTTTTTATAAATATTCATAATCTACACAATAATTCTTCGATGGATTGAAATTTTGATTATAAATATCGTAGAAATTCATTGATAATTATTATACACGATATCATACTTTTTTTACAAAATTTATATCATCGAATGCACTTATTGATATGACATCACCAATCTGACGATATTCAAACACAAATAATTTATTTGGTTAAATAACATCACCACCACTGCCACCACCTTGAAAGATCCACCGCTCATTCTCTTTCCGCGTTTGTCATTTCTACCTCGCTCGCGCGCGCGCGGAAGAGAGGGGAAGGTGACCGTCCTCTGCTTCCGCTTCGATCCTTCTCTCCTTCCGACGATTGGAACGCACTGATTAACCAGACTTGCGAGAGTTCCGGCGCTGGTATGGTTAGAGTTCGATCTGATCTGTGTTTGTGTTCGTGTTCGTAATTCTGGGGGTTTCCGCATGGGCTGCGTGTAGTGTTTGGATTTATTGTTGCTCTTACGTTTGGCGAGTCATCGGGCCTTATCTTGTGATTTATTATGTGTTTTTGTTGACGAGGCGTGTTTTCTTTGTTTTGTTGTCGTTTTATTCGGTTACAGGTTGGTAGCGAGCGGTCTTTCTCTGTTAGCGATATTGTTTAAATCGTTTTCGCTGAATTTTTGTTTTTTTCTCTTGAAATTCCTAATCTGTCGTTGGTATGCCGTGAAGCTGATTTAGCACTATTTGAGTTTCTGTTAGTTTTTGTGAATATAGTTGCTACTTCATTTGATACCCAGTCATATGCGTTTTTTGTCATTACTTATTTGGTGGAGCTTAGTTCTCGTGAAAGGGAATGGTTTCAGGAATCCACTTTTCTCCTGTTTGCTTAAATCTCCGTTTTCCTTGAAAAAAACGATTCGCTGTAATTATATTGCATCAGGCTAGAGGTTGTAATTCAATTTTGAGAACGTTTGAACTCTATTTTAAATTTTCCGCTAATCATAGGTAAAATAGGAACGTCATAACCGCAAAAGCTTGTGTGCTGATTTATTCAGTTAATTCCTGAAAATCCAACTATTCATTTCATGACTGCTTCATACATATGATATCCTGATTTTATTTACTTCATTCCTGAAAAAATCAGCTGTATTGATTTCATATCCAAACAAACTGTTGTAAATTGCAATGTTTTTGTACAATTTGGTGTTTTTTTCCCTTAGAGGTTCTGAAATGGCTTATGTATCATCTTGCTTCTAATCTACATTAAACAAGCGCTACAACCTGTTGCTTAGAAGCCAGAAGACATCATCATGCAAACTTTTTGCACTTCTTTCAGGCACTCCTTTCTCAACTCTCATGTGTCGACAGAAATACACATCTTTGAAAAAATTATACTTGTTTTGGGCATCTAGTGCTTGAAGCTTGCTTGCTCTTATTTTGTTTTTTCTTTAGAAAATTTGAACAGTAATATACCCATCAATTTTTCACAACTGGATCAGACTTCAGCCAGTCACCTGGATTGATTGAGCTGGTGACACCAGCATATTTAAATCAGAAAAATATTAGAAATCGAAGGTTAGATTTCAAAACACTACCTTCTTTCAATGAAATGGAATATGAAATGGTAAAAACAATAATATAGATTTTTCCTTCCATGATTTTCTTTATTTTTTCTAATTTTCAGTTTGGATTTGGGTATTATTATTATTATTATTATTAAAACAGAACCAGTTCAACCAAGAATCAGCTGGTGTCTAGCAGCTCAACTGCTAAAATGGTTGAACCCAGACTTGCTGACCTTGTAGGTCTACGGTTCCTGTCTGATGGGTTTGATCAGCCAGTCTGATCACCTCTGATAACACCTGACATTGTCTATCACTATCTCATTGCTGTTGTCAGATTGCACGACCACATTTGATCACCACCACTTTACTCCGTGATTTATGGCTGTAGATCATGGAGTTTATGGATTAGATGCAATTTGACCCTTCCTAATCATCTCTGTATTTTCTAGTTGCAACTATGATTGGCCATGTTTTATGATTGATGTCCACAAAAGCAGAAAGCAGAGCATATATTTTCATCAGTTTGCTTTATGAGCTATATTTTTAGTGACTAGCAGATAAGTTTCATCTTTTAATCAATTACCGTAATTTGAAACAACATACCAGTTAGTTTTAGTGAGCCCAAGTGATCATATTATTGTTGAAATGGACTTCGTATTGCTTTAATAACCCTGCATATTATCTGGGTGATCCATATTAGGCATCAGCTCTTATTGTTTTTTGTCACGTCTTATCAGGTACCTGAAAACAACTTATTTGTTATGTCCCTGTTTGGAAACTAGAATTTGATGCTGGAGAAAAGAAATCCTGAAAGGTTTATGTAATAAAAATGGGTAGTTGTTGTTCAACTGGAAGGTCTCAATCAGAGAGGGCACCAGTTTACTTTTGTGTATGTGTGTTGCACTTCTTTATTGCTGCTTTTACGTGTCATACCTTCTCTACTTATACTGTTCTTTGCATTATCAGTGCATGATCAATTTAGTCTGTCTTTACATCAGTACATAATCTATTTATTCATCTAATTATGCTTGCTGCTTTGACAATATCTGAAATTTCTCCCAGCATCTCTTATGGTGTTCTGATTGGTAGATATCCTAAAGTTCTTGGGATGTCTTTGATAGTATTCTACACCATAGGTTAAAAAGTTTTCCACAAAGTGATTTCCAGTGAAGAAAATATTTTACTTTTGGCAATTGCAAGCTTGCCATCAACATGCTACTTTGGAGTCATTTGTGTGGTTGCCGCTCAAAAAATTCATTCCATCAGAATTTATTCCTTTTCTTAAGAATGACTAACTGATGTTATCTCAAGTGATTATAAACTATACAATATGCATGTATTCTAATATTTTGGTTAGAATCATTTTTCAAAAAAAATCTAATGTTTGCTCAAGTAAATAATGGACAAGAGGGTACATTAATTTTGGTGCGTTACAATTTGACATTGCATTTTATTCCTCATAATGTTGCATTAAGAATTGCAGTTGGAATTATAGCTTTTTCAATAAGCCTAGCTTATTGCAAAGTTGTGCTTTGTAGCTCTTTTGGTGGTTCTCTAAAAATAAAAATAATAATGATAGTTTTAGAATTAACAATGGTTCTCACCTTATGGGATCATGAAACCAAACATTGACGCATGTTGACAAAATTTCACAAACATGTGTCAAAATTTCAATTTATTGACACTACATTGAATTCAATGTTGACATGATAATTTTGTTTAGACATGGTGTTTTTCTTTCCTATGTTCCATTGAAATATCATCGCTATGTCAAAATTTTATTGATACATGTTTTTTCAACTCATCAAAGTTTGACACAAAATTGAAGTTGAATTCCTTGTATAAGACTCCTGAGTGGAGAAAACATTGAATTCAAATACAGACAAAAACACTATCATTATAAAGAAGAGTCTTGGAAACAAGATGACATTTCCACAACTTTTTTACAAGCAATTTTCGATTATTATATTTTTTTTAAAAGCAGTGGATTTAAATTGGAATATAGAAGTTGCATTTCCATAAAATTTTTTGGTGGAACCATATTTGCAAGTGCTACCTAAAACCAAGTGATTGGAAACATTTTTATAGGAGTCTACAGTTTACACTTTAAGTATAAGGTAGATATTGTAAGTTCTGTTTTCTACTGTTTGTTTTATTTTTTTCACGAAGTGTAAATGGATGTGCCCAATTAAAAAATCGAAATCCGTCCAAGTCATGTTGCAATTGCATTAAATTTGATCAGTCTTCTAAGAGCCTGGAATAAAATGTTAAGAATCGAACATGCAATTTCCACCTCAACACTTGAAATCTAAATTTGTGTACTTGTAAATACGACATTCCAAGTCCATGTAGGCAGACAGATGTAATCATGCAAGTGCATTTGTTTATTGGATGCATAAGACCAATGTGAAAGAGGTTTCTATTCTATCAAGCTGATTATAGACTGTGAAGAGCTTGAAAACTCCCTGCTAATTTTAAAATTTTCAACAAAAAAATATGTGTTTCTTTTGGTATCATGTGTAGGCTATGGAAAGTTTTTCCAGAATGAACACCACACAAATAGCAACTTCAAAACGAGTTTGATAACCATGTCCACCAAAGTAATTATTGATGCATATATTGGTTTAAAAGGGGATCACTGCATTGCCTCTCTTATTTTGAGATTAAAATGAATAAAGAAAGTTGCCCATCATAAACTGTAGATAGTCACATAATGTAGAAATATGACATCTGTCAATGGTGGTGCCTTTCTTTTACTTGGCACAACCGTAACCAAGATTGTTCTTGATACCTAATTTTTTCTTTCTAGAGAGAACAAGGCTTCCCTTTAGTGTGTTATAATAATGTATTCAATTTTCTACCTTTAACATGATATTTTCTCTTTTTTGAGTATTTAAAATAGTATCATTTTGATGTGTTCTTTCATTAGTAACATTGTGTTCTGTTGCACTTTTTCTAGCGTCCACCTGTACTGGAGCAGGAGCCTTTTCCATCTACTCACAATGTGATTTCTGGGCCGACTTCTGGTATCTTCATTGATACAAATTTGGATACATCAAGTGTTGACACATACCTTGTGTCCCCTGCACCTTTGCCTCATGGTGTGGGTTTAGCATGTTCACAGGCTTCACCTGTAAATTCAGAATTGGACATGAACAAGAATGCTCCTGTGACATCAGTGGACACTCATATTCGTGAAGGAAGATTATGTAACGATGCAGTTGAAAACTCAATTCAATGTGAGGGTCTAAAGAAGTTGAATGATAACGGAAAATTTGAAGCAACTGCAATGGATGAAAATGAATCCACAAAATGTTCCAAACCTGTGAATTTAGAAGTGGAGGAAGATTGCCCCATTTGTCTTGAAGGTATTTTCTCTTCTATATTTTTTGAATAGAAATATGAAAATGTATTGAGAAACTTATTGACATCAGTACAGTTCTAACTTCTAAGCTCATGTTGTGATTGCTTTTAATCTTTTATCATCTCCCTAAGGAAATTTGAGTAATTTTGGTCATTATATCTGTGGCAATAGATTTTTCTATTAAATATTCTGGTGGTAGTTCTGGATTACGGTGATTTTATTACATGCATAGGCAATGCAATATTTATATTTGATCGTTAAGGTAACTCTATCATTAATATCTAAGATATCTTTTTTTTTTCTTTTTTTAGAATATAACATCGAAAATCCAAAGATGTTCACAAAATGTGAACATCATTTTCACCTTTGCTGCTTGCTTGAATGGATGGAAAGAAGTGATGTATGTCCTATGTGTGACCAGGTTTGCATCAGTAACTACTTTTTGCCATTTTATACATGCTTTTATTTTCTCAATGGTTTGTCATATATTTTCTTTACTGTGTGATCATGAAAAACTACGAGACTTGTTGATGTTTGGAAATGTATCATCAAAACTGGAATTATTTAGTTGCTTTAACTTTTTAATGAAATTCTGAAGGCATAACAGTATGACAGTCAAATGAACGGAGAAGTAAACCTTTGATGCCTAGATATAAGAATAATGGATTTATTCTATATAATAAGTCACATAATGAAACTTTAGGAAAGGATAATTAAATTAAGGTGAATACAAAAATGGGAAACTCAACAACTCAAGTGTTGTAACCTTGACCCTTCACACACACTATTTATAGAATTGTCTATATGTTTGATTGCCTTAGGTGAATCATCACAGGCCCACCACCTCGTCATGTAGCATACGAATCTCAATGTGTCATGAATTATCTAAGCCACCTCTACTTTATTAGAGGATTTCCGTTAGGTATGTGTGACATCTGCCTAGGGTAGGTATGTGTATCCACTTGCTGGATTTATCTACTGTGGTCACCGATCTTCTATTTGATTGTTGAAGTGAGAGACTCAAAATGTAAGTTGGTCAAACAGATTGTTGACTTGAGTCAGCTTAGGATGAAAGCCTGGTTCGACTCTGGTTCAGAAGATGCTTGCCCATCTTTGAAGATCACTAAATGCTCGAACAACTGCCCAACTGTCTATTCATGGCTTGGCTAGTTGGTTGCTACCTGACACCATGTGGTCTCTCAACCATGGCTGTCTCTGGTATCACTTGTTCTCTGTTTTACCACCCTCCAACCATGGTTACCTATCATCATGCATCATTATAAATACACTAGTATATATCCTTATAAAAGGTGCACTTTAAAGAGAATTGTGGCTCCCATGCCATGGATCCAAGCCTACCTTTTTTTTTAATCCAAGCCTATCGTTAATCTAATTTAGCAAGAGAAGGGCAAAGAAGAAAAGAAATACACTCAAAGCATACAAGTCATACAACACTAGAATTTATGTGGTTCACCTAAAATGGGTTACGTCCACTGGCTATAGGAGTTGGAGGAGATTTTATTTATGAACTGCTATAGATTACAGACTGATCTGATGAGCAAAAGGGATTGCTACTTGCTTACACGTCCTTATCACAAATTTATAGCCTCCCAAAGGATGCCCAATAGACTAGGCATTAAAATAAGACATAATAGATGACAGTTATGTCCATTAAATACAATAAATGCCTTGAAAATGTGAACGGATAGAAGCTAAAGGCTGTAATTCAAGTCACTATTAACACCTACTTTTAAAAAAAATAAAATCCAAGCCTACTTGATCAGCACAATTAAAGCTAGAGGAGATACTAAATTGGTTTGGGCCAAACAAAATGGGATTGTGAAAATTTAACTCAAAATCAATTAGTACTAAATAGAGAGAATTAACATATATAAGTCTAGGTTCAGTCTTTACCTAAATAATGTGGGATTTTTTCTTCAGACACCTTTATTTAATCATATTTATTATATATCTTATAATAAAATTTTCTATAATACCATTACATTGTTAATACTCTTGAGTTAAGATTAAACCAAAAATTTGTATGTTTTCCGTTTTCTTCAATTAAAATGACCTTGTTACGCCCCATTTAAATCACTTGAATGTCCTCACTTCCACTATTTCCTCTTCTATATCCCTCAACCTCCCCAACCCCATGAACACCTTCACTATCATCCCTATCTCTTCATCATCTTAGTTCTCATCAGGACAAGTTTTATCCTCTTGACAATGGTTTTGAGTCTTTTGACAATGAAGAAGAATATCTTCTTGAGTGTGGGGGTGATGACTGCCTCCTACATAGCATGTGGTTGCAACACCTCATCTGATTGCCTCTTCATTCACTTCATCTCCTGAGACCTCTGTTGGCTCGTTAACTTCACCAATGTTGCCATTGTGGCTCACCTTATTGGTGTGTACTGTGTCTTATAATACCCCTTCTTCATTGAGAAATGGGAAATGGGAAGGTGGTCAGACTCCACCTTCAGCAAGGAGTTCAAAATCATTCCCAAGTACATCCACAATCTCTTTCACCTCACCTGGTGGTCTGTGTTTGTTGGGCTAATGTTTGTTGTGTCCATGCTTCTCCCTTTCTTCTAGGATTGTTGTGCTCAAACTTCAATGGGGTAGCTTGAAGATGTTCCTAGAAAGATCAAGGTGGAATGACGAGAGGGATAAAGGAACATGACCCATGAGGAGATTCTAAGAGAGGTCAAGGTGGGTGAGCAAGGAGGAAGGGGGGAGGGAGGATGCCACAAAGGTTAAGGAGACGGGCAAGTTGTTAGAGAGGTTGAGATTGTTGAGGGTAATTTTGTCACCAAATCATGGTTAAATCATGATTGAGGTAGTTGCTGTAACGTAAACTAATACAAGTTGATGGTAAGGGCATACGAGTGAATTAACATTGTTAGGGTATTACAGTTTTTTTTTTTTTTTGTATTACAGAAATTTAATATAAGGGGAGGGGGTACATAAGAAATATGTTGCTGTAACGAGGGCATTTGAATAAAAAAGCCAAAATAGAATGATGATAGCATCCATTGAGAATAAAAAGAAAGAAGGCACACAGCATCAGCTTCATAAATGAAGAGCTGATTTCTAGCTAAGGTCATATTAGAGCAACCTTACCATTGTGTCGAGGTTCATGCTTTCTTAGAAGGAAGAATTAGTAATATCAAAATTGATTGGTTATAGATGGTGAAAAAGATTTGAAATTATATAAATTAATATTATGTTGGATAAATTTAAATGAAAAGATAGGGTTTATGTTGAGTATGATTAAAAGATTGTCGTTATTGTTGGAATAAAATGCAAAATCATTTTTTCCATCTTTCTTATTTTGTTGGACGGAGTGTCCAGTAAATGGGCAATAAACTTATGGTTATATAGCAGAAAGTGTTATGTTAAGAAATAATATATTTGAATCATAAATATGGTTGAGACAAGAATGTTAAGGTACTAGGTGTGTGATGATACTGTCTAAAACAAGTTTGACATAAATTTGTCTAAAATAGAATGATGATTACATCTAAAACAAGTTACTATTAATTGCTGTTATGGAAGGGTATCTAGTTTATCATGAAGTTAATGTTTTTGATAAAAGATTGGTCATTGATCTTGAATACCTTTTCTTACCGTTAATGGACTTATTCTATATCTTCTTTTGGAATATCTAGGACTTGTTTTATAGAAATTGCTAAACGTATTGGATAGAATTCTTGAAATGGATTGCTCAGGTATCGATATTTGTTGTGTCAATGTTTTATTGGTAGTCCACTCTTTTCCTTGCGTACTCTGATTGCTAAAAAACTCTGTGAAAGATGGGACAACATTATGCCCAGGATGGGAGTATACGAGTTGTAGATTTCAGATTAATTATCTTTGTTAGATGCCACTTTCATACGGCCCTCTTTTTTCCAATGCAGGTAGTGACATTCAGCAATGGTTTCAGTATGTAGAAAATAGAAAATCAGATTTTTAAATCCCTTAAGTAGTTCTTTCAGTTCTAAAGCATTGGAAGTTTGCAAAATCAGTGATGGTCAGGAATCAAATGCAGTGGTACTTGTGCATGTCATTGCAAAGTTGCAGTCCCACATGTTGCGATGGGATTAATCGACAGTAGGAAGGAAAATACCATTAGAGGAAATATGTAAGAAGACGATATGCACGCCCCGTTTAGATTTTTTTAGTCTACAATTCTGCGTTTGTTCTTTTTTTGTGAAATTCGCTTCTATGATCTCTGTCTGGCTGCAGGCTGCTGTGCAATTCCTTTTGTCTGGGTAGTTGTCCTCGATTGGTGGGTTCTTTTTTTGTAAAATTAGTGGGATTTTCTTTTGAGTTAATTTACTGCTAGAATTCCATGTGCTTTTTTGTACAGTCTTGTATAGACGTTACTTGTAAACTGCGTTAATCCGTACTTTGCCGATGATTCCTTGGATTTCTTTAGCCACGGTAATAGGAGCATGCCAACACGAAATATTAGCACAATGTTAATCTCTTTTTTTGTGTAAAACGTTGAAAGGATTCTATGCTTTTCTGGCCATGGCACTAATATTGAACACAGAAGATCATAATTGTTTATTTGAAGCGAGATTTGATCATAATCCTTTTGGAACGGATTAATCAAATGATGCATGGACAACAATTTGATGATCAGTAACGAGAGGATTGCAAAGGTGGTCTTTACCTCTATTACGAGAGAAGGTAATGTGAGTTCTAACTTTGATACATTACGAATAAATGACAACAATTAGTGATGTCTCCATGGCTCAAAGGTGTGCCAGTTTTGGTTTGGACTGGACTGATAATAAATGCCATGACTACCGCAATGTTTGAGTTGTACTTTTATTAATGGTTTTCGTTGATTTCGACCTTGTTCACGAGACTTATTTTTAATTTTTTGAAGTATTTTTAATTTGTATCATTATATTTATATTTTTTAATTTATTATTATTATTATTTTATCATCGTATCTTCAATGACATTAACATTTATATATTTTAAATAATATCTTTTTATAATTTAATTAAAATAACTAAATATATACCACATATTTTTTAAAAAATAAAAAAAGAATTTTTGTAATTGCTACATATAATTTTTATTTTTTCTTTTCTTTATTTTTTCCCCTCTTCTTTTCTTTTTTTTTTCACCTTTTTTTTATTACTTTCTTCTTTTCTTCTTTCTTTTTTTCCTTTTTTTTTTTTCCTTCCTCAAGTCGACCCCTTCTTCTTCACTCTTTTTTCTACATTTTTTTACAAAACTCAAATGAATTTCAATGTGAGAGAGGAGAGAGACAAGTGGAAAGAGTGAGGTAGAGATAATTGGTACATGTATGGTAGGAAGACATGTGGGAACAAATAATGTAGGCGATCAATGTGTGCATAGACAGGAAGACGTATGGTGAGGACGAATGACAGAAGTAATTGACATATACATGGACAATGAGGATGTAGATGTATGTAAGGGTTTGTGCGCAGACAAGTGATAAAGTATAGTCATTAAGGTGAATTGACGAGAATGTATAACGAAAAGGAATGCAAACGATGGAAAGTGAGAACTTTGAAGAATATGCACATGAGCAAAACATGTTCAATGGTGAAATAAATAAAAAATCAAAATTTCCTACTCTAAGAGTAATATAGATTCAATGAACAAACCTTTTGTATAGACATTTATTAATTCAAAATCTGTTGTATATGTTGTTTTTTGCTTGTTAATTTGGCTTTTCGGATAGTTTATTGCTATTTTTCACACTAAATTTAAAAGATAATAATGGATTTATGCTTGCACCATATCAAGAAATATTGGTTATACTGGAATCGGAACAAATGACAATGTACTATGATGTGATGTCTGACGGATACAACATTTCAATTAATTTTTCTCCATCTGTACGTAATGAAATTATATTATAATGTAAATTTTTAGACTAAATATTTAGTCTTAGGTTTGAATGGCCTTCATTGTCATATTTATATATGATTTATTTTTCTCCATATACCTTTTGTTATAAAAACCGTTAATGTCACAGAAGTATATTGTTTATCTATACTATACTATACCTTTTTTTTAAAAAAAAATTCCTTGTTTTATCTGTCTATAATTTTATATATTTGTTGTCGACAATATATCATTCTTATTATGAAAAAAAATTCAACCAAAAAACTATTGGTTTTTAAAAAAAAATAATGCCACTGAAAAAATTAATTCCGAACAGCCGAAAAAATAATGCCACCGTGAAAGATGCGAGTTTTTACGTTCTTTTCCAATCACGTAAATAACAGCAATATCAATCATTATCTACAGCTTGTGCCCTCAGCTAAAACTACCTTCTTTACTCAGTCACATGTAGCTATTCAATGTCATAATCACTTTATTTGTATTATAAATAAAATCATAACAGTACTATTATAAATGCAGTGATTATAAAAAAATTATATCAATAAAATTTGTCATTGTAACATATGCGTTACCTTTTATTATAACATTATTTTATTCTTATAGTGAAAAGAAGATAATTTGTTTATTTATTATTTTTTAAAGATATATTTAAAATATAAACATTTTAAAATAAATTATTTAACAAATACGTATCTTTTACGTAACATTTTTATCTAAGTTATTTTCGTTGAAAATTAACTTTTGCAGGAGTTTGTACTTTTGAAAATTATAAAAAAAAATAATTTTTTATTTTTTATCATTTCTAGTACTTTTCTCAAAAGATACAAATTCCTTTAATTTTTATAAATACTTAAATCTTACGTTAAACTTTTCAATTGCATTTATTGTAAAGGTATTTACTGTATAACTAATTTTAATAATTTTTTTAAAATAAATTTAAGAATAATAAAATAAATAAAATTAAAATTAAAATTTAAAGTTTAGTTTAAAGTGTCATAATAAATTAAAAAATTTAAATTTAAATATAAAAAATATAATAATAATAATAATATATAAAAATTTATAAAAAATTAATACATAACTAACAACAGCATAAATAAGGAACCTTCGTCGAACCATCGTCAGACCTCGATGATGTTTCGAAGACCGCAGTGGACGAAACACGAGATCTCACCTGTGACAAGGACAACTTAAGAAAATCATTGTTTTCAGTGAAGGAACTGTAATAATGCCAATGCATTTTGTTGGCAATGTATCAAAGGAGGAGGAGATGATAGCATAGCAAAGAGAGGAAACAAACGCGACATTTTCGAAGACACGCCGTCGCTTCATTTGTCAAGGGAGCCGATTTTTTGTGACGTCAATAATAAATTTTTTTAGTAATGTAAATTTATTAAAAAGTTTTGATAGTATTTAAAAGAAATTTTAGTAATATAAAGAAAATTTTTGTGATATTCTGAGAAAATGTTAATAGTACTGAAAAAGTTTAAGTGGTATAGGAGAAGTTTTGATGGTTTAAAGAAGAAATTTCGATAGTGTAAAGACAATTTCAATTGTACAAAGAAAATTTTGATGGTATGTAAAGAAAATTTTGGTAATGTAGAAAAAAATTCTGATAGCGTTCAAAAGAAATTCAGACAGTGATGAGAGAAAATTTTTAAAAATAAAGTGTCATTATATTATAAATGAGAATTTCATTATAAAGAATTATATTAAAAGTGAGAATGTTACCATCGTCCGAATTTCAAGTAGTGAATCGTAATGACACTACAAATGAGAATATCATTATATAATGAAATTTTGGTTCAATACTTACCATTAGAGATAATACTTTGATGGTACTATTAGAATGTTATTTTTTATTTATTAATAAAGTTTTAATTTAAAATTTAAATTTTATAATTATATTAAATTATAATTAAAAGTAATTACGTAAATGATATAAAATTATATAGTAAAATATAATTATATAATAATAATAATACACAAAAAATTATATAAAATTAAAATTAAATTAACGAACATGATCCGAAAGCGACAACCAGCGGTCCACGACTAAATGTGGCCGGAGACCATGATGTTACCTAATTTGTCGAACATTTATTTTAATAATATTGTTTAAGTGAAAATTTAAATTTGAAAATTTTGAACCAAGAAGACATCACTTTTAAGACTTTTGAATAAAAAAAATCGTCTCCGAAAAAATAAAAAACTGACGCACACAGTGGGAGGGTGGGCCGGGTGCAACCCAACCCACCAATGCGGATGTCCCACCGCATGTGCTCGTCCACGTTCATTTTTGAATCCGAGATGGGAAGCGGACCGCAGCACCCCCATGTTGGGATCCAGCTGCCAGTCCCGCCCGGACTCCAAACCCCGGATCCCAACCCCAATCTATATTCATAATTCATGCTCACCACCTTCTGCACCCACACGTGTCCGCGCCCTCCCCCCACATGCCCGGCTACCGCCGGTGGCCAAGACGTGGTGGTACGTTTTTAAAAGGAGCAACCTGGGCCTTCTCCCCGATCGGTTGTTGGGGAGCATTGAGTGCGTTTTCTTCATCCTTTTCTTCCTCCTCCTCCTCTGCTGCTGCTGCTCGCGCTCTGATCAAATTCGTCTTCCCCTCTCTCTCTCTATCTATCTTCACGGCCTTTGGTCTTGCGTAATTAGGAGTCGTTACGGTTCCGGGCCGCTGGGTTTGGAGGGGAAATTGTGCGAGCGTAGTGGAGTGGACGGACGGTTTTCGGAGGTCTTGGTGGGGAGGAGGGCATTGCGTGGCGCTGGATCGGTAAGCCAGGCGCTCTGCGCGAGACGTGGCCGGATCGGGTAATGCGATTAGGTACTTGATCTGCTTTGTTATCGGGTAATACTGGACAATTTGGTCGTGTGATGCGGTTTTCTGTGTATGTGTTTTTCATTTATTTTTACCGGCATGCTGGTTAATTGTCTTTGATCTTACTGGTCTTGTAGCGTTGAAATTTATGACATGTTTTCTTTTCTGTAATCCGAGCGGGAGTGGTTTCGATTGGATCGTCGGGATTTTTAGTACCAATTGGTAGTGAGCATATGAGATTCGCACTGGAAATTAGAAGGGTCCATCTTGATTTTCCTTCTGGAAATGATGTCTACTGTTATTAGTAGGAGCATATTCACATTTCTCAAATTGGTTGATTGCACGATATTCAGAACTCTGTCATTCAAACTTCGTTTCTTTTTTTGTGCGATAAGTTCAAGGGATTTTTTGTGGGAAACTACTAGGGAAGTTTTTTTTTGGCTGAAGTACCAATTTGGGATATTTATTTCATGCTGGTGGTCTTAATTGACGTGTATTTGAAAATTTTCCGTTCATAATCTGAACACAAGAAATTTCACAATGAGTTCTCAAAGTAAAAAGGACTACCATCTACTCGCTCTTTCAATTGGGACGGTAAGTGAAACAACTAGTTAGAGAAGAAATCGGAGGAGTTCCATTATCTTGTCTGATTTTTTGACGTAGAACACTAATCTGAAACTATGAATCTTGGAAGACGACATTTTTACTTCGATTCTTCGGAAGAAATCGGAAGTTTTGCTCGCACATAAGTTTGACTCATGTCTCAAAATTTCTAAGCTCGATCAGTGGTTTGGTACCATGCTCGATTGGTTTGGATTTTTCAAGGTAAACTAAACTTTGGGTGGAATCTTACCGTTTGGGGCGTATGTGTTGTTTCTCTTGTAATTGCGGGCGCTAAATTCATAAATGTAGCGAACGTTCTTCATGATTCATAGACTTGTACATTTCAGACCCAGTAAATTTTACGTTGTGAAAATTGTGTGGTAATTGGTGAAATGATTGATTATGTTTCAGACAATAAATAGGTTCCCCCTTGCAGAAAGAATGGAAGCTGAGCTATGTTCTTCCAGAGTTTTGTCTCCATCGTCTCGAGTTCTGTCGCCATCACGTGAAGAAAGTGGAGACGAAGAGCTATCGGTGCTTCCGAGGCATACCAAAGTTATCGTGACGGGAAACAACCGGACGAAGTCAGTGTTGGTCGGATTGCAAGGCGTCGTCAAGAAGGCTGTTGGCCTAGGTGGCTGGCATTGGTTGGTATGTTTGCTTCCCATTTCAGCCTTCAAACGTTAATCAATCGGCATAATTAACTTTTTTGACTTTAAATAGTTAAGTTGATGGGATTTGTATATTAGGATTCAAGTCCACCACGCCTTCTCACTAATTTAAAAAAGGACGATCAGATTAACCGGGACTTTCATGCCACTATTGCTGCGGCTGCTGTTGGGTTTTCATTTTGTTATATATTCTATGCAATGGAACACAATGGGTTGTGCTCAGACTTTAGAATATGCCGCCTGAAACCAGTCTCTCTTGTGAAGCCTCCCAACTCTGACTTGCACCAAAGGCAGATTTTTTGAGTTTTCGATTCTGAGTGAATGCCAATTTTCAGGTGTTGAAAAATGGCGTGGAGGTGAAGCTGCAGAGGAACGCTTTGAGCGTTTTAGAGGCTCCGACGGGAAACGAAGAAGATGACGACGAAAACGAATGCAACTCTTTCTGTGGTAGTTACGACATGGGGGAAAAAGATAACGACTACTGTAAGCATAATTTTACTTTCTTCGAACACCCTCCTTCCACCAACTCATGCTACTGTGACTGATACTGAAAGCTTTGGACTTCATTTTCCTCGAACGTCCCAGCAACGGCAAGCACGGAGTTTCAGAAACCGACCAAGCCTAGAGTTAGGCATACACGGCCATGGGCATCGTCGACCAAATCAAGCAACCGCAGTCACGGCCGAGAAATACGATCTTACGGGTACAGGGCACAAACGGTACGTCGTACAAAAATAAAAAATAAAAAATCCAAGTCTAATAATTTGTAGAAATTATTGTGTATGTTTGTTTGCCTGCTAATGCGTGGCCCCGTACCATTTTTCAGAGGGTGAACCTGGCCAAGCTTGGGACTGCTACTCTGTGGAGATATTGGAAGCATTTCAATCTTGTTAGTTCTCAAAGCAGCATCCGTGTCGTTTCTTAAGACTACAGAAGATTTTGCGGAAACCCGCCGTATTATTATATTAACGGACGGTTAGCTTCGTTTCAGGTGAGGGTCAATCCCCATCCGTCGAAGGAACAGCTAGTTCATGTCGTTCAACATCATTTCCTAACGCAGGTAAAGAGGATATACTAAAACCTAGTAAATAGTTGATGCACGTTAGCCGATTTATTTAATGGAAAAAGGATCGACATCTAGGGCTGAGCTGTTAACATTTATGTTCTCCTGCCACTTGCACGAAGCAACTGGATGAGGTGCAGGTAATCGTAGGATTTATTCACAGAGCGAGGAGGCTGAAGACGCTTTGCCCGTTGGACCGACGAACACAACCGTGAAAATCGGAGCGACGTGCGTTGGTTTTGTGGTGGGGCTGGCGCTTTGACATCCGTCCGGTAGGAGGAGGATCTCTTGCGACCGTCTTTAACGTGTACGGATTGCCACTGCAGTAATCTTTACCGTGGTCACCTCTCCCGAGGCATCGTCACATGGATGACAGACGGATGGTCAGTGCATTCACGTGGCCCTGACAATATTACTGACGTAGCTTTTCGCCTTTGGAGTCTTCTCCTTTGGTTGCGGGGAATCCAATGTCATGTTCACTCAATGCTACAATGCTACCACCGCCTGCCTGTTGTTGTTCCCCTGTAATAAGGTCGTTTGATTTTGCCACTACTAATAAAACTTAATCGAAAACAAATGTAGGTGTTGTTTGAAGAAAATTTTAACTAATTTTGAAAATTAGAAGAGAATTAAAATTAGTAAAATAAATAAAATAAAAATTATATAGTAATTATAAAAATTTGTATATTAAAATTTATATGATAATAATGATATTAAAAATTTATGTTAAATTAAAGTTAAAATTGAAACAAGTAATGGCTTGGTGTAAATAACATTCACAATTAAAAATCAGAGCAAAAGCATCGTGATTGTTCAGCGAAAGTAAAAATCAAAGATTATCAAAAAATACTCTCAATTCAAGAATAAGACTGAATTTTCCCATAAAAAGACGTGGTAACAGAAGATAAAATCACACCCTTGTATTGTTTGTAAAAAAAATCGGTGTTCGACGATGGGGAAGGTAGAGATTTTTGTTTTTTCTTGATAGACTTTTACGTCTGCTGCAAGAAATTGTCCAATGTCGGACATTTTTCAGATTCATGCGGCTGACATACACGTACACTGCAAATAGACCCTTAATGATTAAATTCGATAATAAAATCTTATGAATCATGACAAAGGTAAGACGGTTACCAAAATAAATGCTTAAGTCGAGTTGTTAAATGTGCTTAACAAGAGTAAAAATTATGTCAAGAATATGATCCACGCACGAGTGTGGCGATAATATCAAATCATAAATAAAAAATAAAATAAAATTGTAAGATAGAAATTTATACGTAAGAATTTATGTAACAGACGATATATAAAAATTTATATAAAATTAAAAAAGACCAAACAAATAAGATTATACATGCATACAAGAGACATCATAAAATGCTGTTAAGTGGGGACTATTTAACAATGATATCTAAATGCAATTTAAAAAAATTCGAAATTTCTTTCCACTGATACAAAAATCATTAGTGGTATACGAGTGGTTTTATAAATAACTGTTGAATTAAGATTCGACATATCAGATCAATCTTCCCTCAAATTAGATGCATTTGAACTTTTATGTCTATATACTTATGTGATATTTGTACTTTCAGAATTAATGTGAAATTATATAAAATAATAATAAATAATAGTTAAAATTTTTGTCATTTCTCATTATTTTCTATCAATACCAAAAGTACAAACATCACTTTAATTGCATAATACATATATATATGTCCTATAAAAAAATACACATATATAATCCCTTGTTGTCAATAAGATGACAATTCATTATCACTCAAAAACAGATTGGAATAATACGAAGAAATAACCTTTATATAGAATCACAACCAATAAAGCATATAAGTTGGCCGAGGATAAGTTAGTACCTCCTATAATTTTGATTGCTTTCAGGCTTCCAGAAAATTCCAGCAGCTGATAATGCAACAAATCCCAGCACTAGAAAATACCAATGGAATCTTTCACATAGAAAAGCTATAATAATCCTGGGCCATCTTTTAACAATCTTCCATCTACAATGACAGTGAGAGGACTTCAGTGCTAAGATGGACATATAAAAATAGGTATTTGTTAATGCTAAAAACACATCAATGGGCCATGTGATGTTAACTGTTGTCAAAATAAGAATTTTGGCGGATCAGACCACTTTCAGCTGGTAAATGTACATGTCATAATTTAGAAGGGAACTTGTGCTACCATACCTTTCAGCTATATTCAGACTGCATCTAGATGAAAAATATCTACATGTACTTGCACTGAAAAATTCTATTAACCATCCAATAAGAAGATCCATAGATCCAACAGCTATTACGAGAATTATATTTATTGACCTGTAAAGTTTTACACGTCCTTCAAGACTCAATGAAATAAACATTAAGCAAGAGGAATGCAAAATCCAGTTCCGTACCAGGTTACACCATTAAAAGGGCAGTAAAAATCGAAAGCCCAGTAGAAGGGCTCTTTTGAAAGATTCACTCGTTGTAGTCAGATACATAAAAGTGCTTACAACTGCCAAAGAAAAGCCAGAAGTCCAAGAACTGGTTCCAGAACAAAATGCTTGCGGTTAATGACAGAAAGCAACTGTAATTCTAGAAAAAAGAAATGATATGGAAATCAAGGGTCTAAATGATGATTTCATGTCAAACTTCGGCAAGTTAAAAATGAACATGTATGCAATGTGCGACATGCATCTTTTCAGTGAACAAGAACGATCAATGAACCAACTTGTAAAATAACAATCAATCAATATCTTTATACCACTGTGGGATCCTATCCACGGAACAAAAAATAAAATCCACTTTTGTAGACCACATTTATTATATCCTAATAATTCTGGGAGTAAAATACATGTTTTCCGTATGTATTGGAGCATTTCAAGATGACAGACATCTGAAGTGGTCTCCTTGGGTCCTTCATCTCTGCTCTTAGTGTTTGGTGTCCTCTTGTGTCCTACATCACAAAGACAAAGGAAAACCCTTGTATTCCCAGTCCTTAAAGGCTCAAGTCGCTAGGGAGCTCAGGTCATTTGGGATGAGGGGTGATCAATGCCATGCTCGTATACTGGCATCTTGGGATACAATTTATGCTCGTGTGTGCTATCTTTAGAATTATAGACCTGAAGTAGATGGAAAAGAAGTCAGATGATCCTTCTGCACTAAGTTTGAATTTCAGATATAGGAAGAGATGTTCAGAAAAAGATGAGGATGGGGTCATATACCACATAGAGCTTCAAACAATGAATTCCTATCAAAATTATGGGGTCATATACATTATTAAACAAAGTACAATATGCCACATAGAGCTTCAAACATCAGGTGCAGCTGATTCTTTGGTGAAATGGATCATTAACATGTAACTGTATCTGTATGATAATCCTAGCTCCGCCTTTCAAAGATAATGGCAGATATTATAAATTACCTCGTGACAAAGTGCCCATATTGCAGGTAGAAACGCTACAGCATTTGATGCAATAAGAGATTGACTAGTACATGTGTTCTACCAAAAAAAAAAAGCTCAGAAAAAATATTACATAGTTAACTAAATAAGGATTCCAAGTGATTATAAGTCATCTACGATAATGAAATTATAGGCATGACATATCTTGTAAAGCCCTCATTCTCTTGTGGATCCTTTGAGCTTCTACTGGAGCTGTAGTGTGGGTACTGTAGTTCCCATAGTCAAACACCCAATGCAGCTCCGACCTCAGAAGCCTCTCCATTGTGGCAACATGAAGAAAACAAGAACCTGTGTTGACCCAGTGACTACCATCTCTCCCGCAACACCGTTGCCACTGTTGATGACATCTACAAAAGCTGCTATGTTTACGGCTTTTGAGGGAGCTAGAGTTCGGTGTTTGTTTCCCACAAGATCGACCAAGGTTTGCATTTATTACTATGGGTGAGTGAATATCCATTGTTATACTAACAGTGAAACATGTATGGTGATCAGATTTGAATGACAAAAATATAGTATAATGTTTACTTTGTGGGAAGATTTCCAAATCCGAGACAAAGATACAGGAAAAAACACTTAATTGGAAGATATCCTGATGTTACTAAACCCTCAACTTCAAATGCCCTAAGATAACAAAGCACAATGCAACTGAGATGTTGAAGTGGTGTAGTAGGGGTAAGAGAAGGAAGCCCACATCAGCAGTTAACGAGTATAAAGTGGTTGAAGTTGATAAAAGTAACTCTGAGCCTGGCACTACACAATAAATGATGAAGCTAATCACATCTTCAAGCAGTGGAACCACAAAAAGAACACCTTTAGCATGAAAGAAAATAGGTCCGCTTGATGTGTGATGTAGATAAAGCCTTCACACCTTTATTCTTGATACAACCAAAAGGCAGCCAACAAGCAGTTATTGAAGATCACTTTACAAAGCAAGAAAAGCAGCTAGTTGATGAGTTCTTGTTACTTTACTTTATTAATGTGGCCTACCATTCAATATAGCCAATAAGATAACAACTTGAGTGCTTTATGAAGCCATTGGATTATATGGACGAAGAGCCTACCATCATTTCATTAAGTGAGACAATCATTCTTGAACAAGAAGTATGAAGATATGCTACTACTAAGGAAGGATTCTGAGATACATTGGAAAGAATATAGTGAGACTCCCAAGAGTGATAGATTGATAAATGAAAAAAGGAGTTCAATCAACTTCTTGGTGACTTGTCCAGAGGATACTTTTTTTTTGTACCCCATCAATGCTTCAAAACAGGAGAAGATTGCCAATTATTTGTTGGGGATTATTTAGGATGCCATTTAGCATGTAGGTATTGATCATGTGGTGCAAGTACACATAAATATAATGTTTTAACTTACATCCTTGCAGAAAAAACTAATGGAGAAAAGGGAAAAAAAAATTTAGACCACTTACACCTTGCATTGATCTAATACTCAAAGACATTGGAAAGCTGCCTAAATTCAAGAAAGTGATTGCCATTGGAAGGAAGATCACAAACATTACCTATCAACACCATGGTCACAACCATGGTGTGACCATTTCAATATTACAGTAGACTGAAATATTGGGGATGAAGAGAGAGACAGATTGGGGAAGACGAGGGAGACAGTTGACTGATTGGGAAGAGGAACATGGCATAAGGTTTCAACGTTACAGTCAAAAGCACCATGGTCACAACCATTCCATCTTCCTCTTCCCAATCGGTAGACCATCTCCCTCTTCATCTCCAATCCATCTCTCTTTAAATCAACCATAATTTGGCTTCGGGAGTCATCTTTCCATCTTCTTCTCTCTTCCCTACTGATTTGACTTCAAATCTGTTTTTCTAAATATTTTTAGATTTTTGATGAAATTAAGTTTAAGTGGCTTAAATTAAGTGCAAAGAACCTGCATGGATCCAATGTAATAATTATAGATTTAGCAGTTTATCTAATTTTTCCTTTTTCATTATTTTTTAGAATTTCTTACATTTATATTTTAAATGAGAAATATATTGTGTAAATGGATGCAAGAATTTATTTATTTAAAATAATGTTGTGCAAGACAAAATCTATAGATGTAAGAATTTATGTATTTGTTTTCAGAAATTATAAAAATTTTCATAATTTTGATGAAATTAATTTTTAAATGACAGAGAATATAGTTAAATGACCCTGTTTTCCATCAATCTAAAATGATAATTTTATGTTTAGCAGTTATGTTATTTTGACATATTCCTTTGATTTCTTGCAAATTTATAGTTTTGTAAATGAACTGAATTTTTTGAAGTCAGAGTATTTCATGTGGAGTATATTTTCCAACATATTACCATATTTTCTGTGGAATTTCTGAAATTTTGTTACTGAATTTTAGAAAATTTATTGATAATAAGCGCATTTAGCACCATTTTAAATGTCTATGGTTTCAAGGTAAAGAATGATGACAGGTTTGGAATCTCCCAGAAAAAGAAGTGAACCTAAGGGTAGGGGCGTCAATTTTAAGGACCATGGATCAATGGATGAGTGTTCATTCAGCAAAGCCAAACAGAAGATAGTGCAAATATTGTGGAAATATGTCAATGAATAATGGTATTTCAAGACTGAAACAACACTTAGTAGGTGGTTACAATAATGTCTCAAAGTGTCTCCAGACAATTGAAGTAGATGTGAACAAGACAAATTGCTGAAATGAACAAAAACCAAGGTAACTGAAAAAACAAAGAGATCTGAACAATTGAAGAAGATTCTTTTCAATGAAGTAGTCAAAGTAAGTCATTGACAACATTACCATCCCTATAGATGATGGTGATGAAGATGTAGTCTATCCTCTTAACTATGTCCAAGATAGAGAGGAGTATGTAACTGCACTCAGATAACCTAAACTAGAAAGATACTAATGTAAAAGGAGGGAAGTAGAAGAAACAGTCGGCAAACATAGAGAGAAGTCATTGCTAGGATATTCAGAACATATAACTAATGACAACAATCCAAATGTCGCAGTATTTTCTTGAGGTCTGTTGAAGCAATTATTTAGAAAAAGGATTACAGTGTCAAGTACTTGTACAAGTTAAGTGCGTCATAGGAAGTTGTTAGTAGTGTTGCCTAGAGTGTACTAATAATGGCTTAAACTTCAAAAAAAAAAGGACAAAAGTAATAAAAAATCCTTTGTATTGAACACCCTACGTGGCACATTGTGCTAATTTTATGGACAACATGGAAAACTAGAGATATAACATCTAAATCTACGATCTTTCATACTAGCAAATACAGAGTCTTTGGAATGTTGTGGTGGTAACTTAATTCGATTTGAGGTCACCAGACTTGCAACAACTATATCATGCTTTGCTCAATGTTAAATAAGAATTAGCTATTAATAGCAGACAAGGAAAACTGGTTATTGATGAAGAAGTGACAGTAGAGAATTCAACTTCAATTCTGCATTGAACTTCAGACACTTCTAAAATTGGCATGTATCAATAAAATTTCAACAAGTAGTTACCACGTTGATGGAAACATGAGAAAGAAAATCACATGTCCTCAGCAACTACAACAGATAAATGTACCAATTGCATTGATCCAACAATATCCATGGACTTACCTGTAAAGCTTCGATGAAACTAGTATCATCAATACAGTATTGAGTACAAAATGTATTACACACACATGTCAAAGTTTATATTTCTTTAGAAACAAGAGATGTTTAGAGCCTAAAAAGAAATGGAAGGTGCATAAGAAAACCAATAAGATGATTTTGAAAAAGCAAGGCATTGTACTTGACATTAGGCTGTAGTATAAGAAAACATTTTTCATTAGCTATGAAACATTATTATCATTGTCTAAAAGAAATATGTATGGAAATGCACAATATTTGTACAATGATTACCTTAGCAAATTCTTTTAGGGGGTCACCATCTAAAAATGCCCTTTGTTGACAAACTACATATATGAGTTTGTCCAGAACAATCATTTGGAAAAGATCCTATACTTCTTGATTGGCTTTATAGTTGAATCATAGTGGGAATTGGCATATGGATAAAGCCCTTTTATAAAACCGTAGACTGTTAAACAAAAGGCAATGAGCAAAAAGCATGACGTTTGGAAGAAACAAAACAGTTATCCATATGCAAATAATTTAACGGCCATACTAATCTATTGGTTGGGACTCAATAGATAGGGTTATGGTCTAAAAGAAATTTAAAGGCAAAGAATGCCTATATGCAACTCTGGTGTTGAAACTGCCATTGATTTTGCTCAAAAAGAGAACTGCTGTTCATGTGGTCGAATATGCAACCACAAAACAAGAATATAAAGCCATATGTGGATGGCATGAAGCATGAACTATTAAATTCCATGTATACAGTAGACAAGGACACCTACACTATAAGTTATGTAAGCAATATTCATCTGTAAAGGGTAAATGAAATCAATCATGTGATAATTTATAAATAGAAAATGTCACACTGACAATGTCTCAGTCAGATTGGAGAGTCACGGCCAGGGAAGAAAACTCAGGTGATAGTTCAACTGCAACAACATTAACACGCAATTTAAGATAATTAACAGCCTTCAAATATGTAGGCATTGTCATAAGCAAACATCTTGAAATGACCTCTAATCATGTTATGGAACGGATGAGCAGCAAAAAGGAAATAAGCATTAACGACTAGTCCGTTGAAACATCCCAAACACACAAGGTTACAAGGAAAAAACTACGACACTGAACAACCGTTAAAACCTAAAAAAGGCAAGCGAGTAGTTCTGTTTGTTAATTCGGAAGAAAGATATGATTCGGCAATGGAGAGCAAGAATAATCAGCAATGTAGAAATCACGGTTTCTACTCGCAAAATTCGGGAAAATGTGAAATGTTTTCAAAAAGCACACCAAACGATTCGCCATACAAACATCAAAGACAACTACTCCCTTGTCGTCATGCCTATCTAATGCAGAGCACAGCACGACACCATGAGATATATCATGGAGCAACCAACACCTAAATTCCACCAAAATCCCTAACTTCTTCAAGAACAGCAAGCGATCGCAAGCAAACACACGCGCGTTGACAAAAAATGCAGAATCGACCAGTCGTAGGGCCAGAGCCGCAAATATACACGCATCGACAACTTTAGCCTCGGTTTATTTCATTCATCCTCCAAGGTTTCATTTACAAGCAGCCACTGCGTTCTCTGTAATAGTTTTACATATATAAAATAGATAAATGGGATAATACGAAAATTGATTCTATCTAATCTAACGGCTGTGTGTGTTTACATTTAAAATAAATAATATTTTATTAATTCTTAACTCCCAAATCGTAACCTAAACAGCACGGAGAAAGAAAAATGGGAAATGTATGATTGCAACTATCGAATACTTAGGTTTGGTTTATTAAATAGTTTCAATTTTAATTTTGATGTATGTAAAGAGTTTAAGTAAAGAATAGTATTTCAAATAATATTAGAGTTATACGGTAAATTATAATATATAAATTTATATAAAAACGACAGTATATGTGAATTTACGTAAAATTAAAATTAAGTTAACAATAACCTAATTATTATATTTTGCTCCAAAGAATGACATTACACGAGGGGTTTTAGATGTCTTTTTCTTCACTCAATAGTCATGTTCATGAACTTAATATTGAAGAATTAATTATCGAGAATTCTTTGCAACTTCTTCATGTATAATGGTACCATAATTGTGTTTTAAAAGAGTACTTTTGAAAAAAAAGTTAACTATAATTTAATTAGAAGTGATGTTTGTCTGTTAGAATAACAATTTTTATAAAATTTTAATTTTACCAATTTTGATCTTTTTTAAATGTGATGTAATCAGTGACAATATTTTATTTTTATAAATGATTTTTTATTTAAAGTATATTTCAAATTCTAAATTTAAAATATATATGTATGAATCATTTGTCAAATTTATCATATTTTGATCATCTAATGTAAATCACTTATTTAATTCATATTTTACATTCTAAATTAAATAATCAAAATAGTAATTCAGTCATGAGTACTTTGTCAATTAAATAAGTTATTTTAAAATATTTTTGATAAATAAAACAGTACACATATAACATTAAACTAATTAAATAGGAAGAAACGTTATAACACTGTTAATTTTTTTCGTAATCATATGCATGATTTTTTAATCACATCTTTAATCTTTGGCTGTGTTTGATAAAAAATTCTATAGTGTGATTTTTTAGTTATAATTATTGTAAAAGATCTATAGATTTTTTTATTATGATCTTTTATAAAGTATATTATAAAAATCTTTTTATATTCAATAAATTTCTGTACAAATTTAATAATACATGATAAAAAGATCGATAAATTTTTTGAACCTTTGTCTTCTAGACGACTGGTACGAAAGTACTTGGTTACTTTACGTAACGAAATGGTGACGGCGTTTTTACGGAAGTATGTTATCCTCAAAACGCTCGCCGTCGCCGTCAATATCAACGTCAGCAATTTGGTTTCGTTCGTCCTTGCCTTCGGGTTTCGACTTTCAACACGTCTGTCTAACGTTGAGCGGAAGCTTGGGCCGGATTTTTGCGTGTGAGAGTTTTTTTGAATAATATTGTGAGTAAAGTTTCTTAATATATTATTTTACGATTATTAAGGTATTATTTAATATTTTTAATGAATTAAAAAATAATAATTTTCTATTTTTTTTTTAAAATATTATTTTAAGATAATTTTACTATATTAATAATAAAATTTTAAACTTAAATCATAAGTTTAATATTAAGTCACTTTAACCATTAAAATATCACCTTAACGATAAATATATCGTCGTCGTTCTTTCGACGATGTATATATTTAAAGCCACAAAACACGAACCGGATCATGCACCGTTTGACTTTTAATTTGGCTTCTTTTTGTATTTCCAATTGAATGAACCAGCTTTGACGTCGATCGTAGAAGCTTCTTTTTTTTTCTTCTATATAATACAAATCGTACGATTTTAATTATTGGATAAAATCTGCATGGAATTATTTTCAAATTATATAGATTTCGCGTCAAAAGAGATAATTGTGCAAAATCCATAACCGATCAAACTTTTCCTGGGCTTACAAATTTTTAACAATGAATCAAAGTATTATCCAATATTTTATTGATATTCTTCAAGTTTGTTATATCTTTGATATTTAGTAACCCTCTTTTTTTTAAAAAAAATATCATAACTGCATAAAATAAAGTGTAATCGAATTTGATTTCCAATAATTGAATTGATACAAGAGACTTTGTACTTTTAAAAATAATAAAAATGATGAAAATTTTAATCTATTATTTTTATCATATATTTCACTTTATTTTTAAAAACACAAATCCCAATAATGTTTCCAATTTCGACGAATTGAGGTGATTTAATTTTTATTTTTCTGCAATTAATTATGATTTTCATTGATTAATTTCCTTCGTATCAACATATATCTTCCGGGTATTTTTCCGTCCTGTTTGAATATTACTTTTTGTAGTTTTAGTTCTTTGAAATAATAGTTCGAGCTTAACTATCTCTATAAAAAATGAAAGTCAAACATTTTCATAATTTATCCATTATTCACGTTCTGACGGTTCTGTATTCTTTCTTTTATCGTATTAATTTTATCTTCCAAACACTAAGATCTGACAATTAACAAAAAAAAAAAAATTTCGTGTAAAAAAATCCATGGTCGATTTCTTTCTTTATGCATCGTCGATCAGTGCGGTAGACCCAACTTGTTCTATTTTTATGATCATAGTATTGATTTTTACGTTAAGGATGATATAAAGTGAAAGTCATGTATGTTGATGTTTACACAGACTATCAGAAGAATTTTTTGCGAGTTAATCATAAAATCGGCTAATAATTTACTAAAAGAATTATAAAATCAGCTTAATTATCGCATGTGTCATGGTTTACGTGGAAAACTACATTGTCAATAAAATAATTTTTCTCCGGGGAGAGAGACTGTGAAAGAAAAGTCGTTCACGCTTTCACGCGTTCGAGAAGATTTTTTATTTTTCCAAAAAAAGGAAAAGTGAAACGTTAAGTTTCTCCTCCGCCGCTGTAGAGCTCGGACCAGGGCCAGGATGGTACGTACTGCACATGATGTCACAAAACAGGAGAATATGAAAGGTGAATCGCAAATTCTAAAGGTACCATTTTTGAGACGATTTTCCCGTAGAACTCGATGTTTCCCCGGCCGCTCTTTCACCTCTTTGCAGCTAGTCGAGCGATAAGAACAAGTCGAGGATAACGAAATTAAGCACCGCAAATCTCGCTGGCTCTTTGCTCGACGCCGTGGACCCGTAGCTCTGCGGGGGCATGCATGGCTGGAGGACGCTGCAGAAGAGGTGGGACACCTCAAGGGCGGCCCTGGCGGAAAGTACTCAAGTCGATCGTGTTGGGTGTGGTGGCGCTGTTTGTGGCGGTCCATCTCTGCAGCTGGGCTCTGTGGCGGGCCAACAGTCTGGGAAGGACATGCGTCCCTCGGGACAACGGGTGCCAACGTTCGACGGCGTGGGCGGACGCGAGGATAGCCGTGGTCAGCTTCTCAGACGAGGGTGGTGGTGGTGGTGGTGAGACGAGGAGGCTGCGGCCCAGAGCGAGGTCGTTCGAGGGGTTGAACGAGCTGGTGGAGTCCAACAAAAAGGAATACGCTCG